>CAJVRN010000230.1:645000-660000 GCA_911728415.1 Lagocephalus sceleratus | reverse complement strand
TGAGCCAACAGCTGAATGAACAGGGGCTCTCTCTCTCCCTCTCCATGGTTCAGCTGCTCTGTTTTATGTCCCCACACTTCAACGGTCTATTTTAATTAGGACAGTTTAAGGGTCAGGATTTACACCCACCCAACAGGCGCCCACAGCGATGAGGTGTGTGTCACCGGATGAACGATACCAACATCCATCAGTGTAAAACCACGACATGGTAAATGTTAATGCTCACGGAGGTGTTGGTGCTCATGTCTCACTGGGGGGTCAAAGTGCTTCTGTCTTCGTGTGCCTTTAATCTTGTGTGTGAACAGAAGGTTCTGACCAAATGAAACAAACTGGACAGAAAAAGCAACACGTTTATTTAGAAAAGAGCCCAAAATGACAACAAATCTGAGGTCTGATCAGAGTTCAGAGGAAGCGGAGTCGGTCTTCACATCTGGGTTTGCAGGTAGTGCTCGTAATTGGCCCGGAGCACGAACTCAAAATAAGGTTTCGACTTGAGGCTGCTCAACTCGTCCAGATCGAGCAGGTCTTTGACTTCAGGCAGGTACGTCTGCAGAGACACTCCTGGAGAACACAAACAGTGCTCGTGATCTCAGGGGGGGTGGTTACATGTTAAATAATCCTCATTTAACTGTCAGGACATCAGAGATGTGGCCACAAACAATAAATTCAACCATTAAACATTAACAGTTATTTCCAGGTTACATCTATAAAGGGTTACATGTTGAGCTCTGTTGCTGTGCTTTCACGCCCTAAATGAGGCCCCCTTCACATTTCTCACCTTCCTGCATGAGTTTGAGGAGGATCTTGATGAAGATGCTGTCTTTGGCAGCTTCCAGAGGGTCATCTGTGCCATCAGCTGTGGACCAGCTGGGTAAACAAGACAGAGAGAAGCAGTGGGCACCAGGGAGCGTCCTCAGGACAGCACACTGTTCTAGAACGCTAAAGGGCCTTACTCGTCCCTCCTGAGCGCCTTGCCAAGAATCTCACACTTCAACGTTTCCGTGTCCACGGCGTCGTCCTGCAGGGGAAAGCTGAGGTGAGCCCGCGCCGTCAGAGCCGAGAGGCGCTCCCCCCACGCCCCGACCTCACCTCGCTGATGTACTCCAGCAGATCCAGAGCCTTTTTGAAGTCGTACTCGTTGGCTCGCCTGTTGTCCTCGCAGATGTACAACTGAAAGGAGGAACAGGCTCTTCAGACCCGCCTCATGGTCGTGGTCTCACCGAGCTGAAACGGGCCCGTGGGGGTCTCACCTGGATGAGGCTGTGAGCGCTGAGCACGGGCATGGTGTCGGGGTTCTGCTGCTTCTCCTCCAGCAGCTGCCGAGGCAGCGTCTCCTGGTGCAGGAGGAAGCGCTCCTGCTCGACGATGTCTGAGGGGACACGCAAGCGCGCTCAAGAGTCCTGCGGCGCGTCAGGGGAGCGAGATCCCTCCGTCCGCCTCAAACACTCACCGTCGACCTGCTTGCCGAGGTCCTCCTCCTGCAGGTCAGACGCCAGCAGCGTCAGCTTGCTGAGCCCCAGCAGGGTCTTCTTCTTCACAAAATAACGTGTCTCCGCGTTGGCCTGGTTGTAGAGCGTCGAATGAGCCTGCAGACACGAAATGACACACAAACACCAGAGTGTGTGACACACACACAAATAAATACACCTGTTGGACACACAATCTCTTCAGGGAAGCAGTGATGTAATACTTTGGTGCTAGTGTGTGTGTGTGTGTCATACACTCAGGTAGTCCTGGACGTGGATGTGGTGCAGCCAGCTCAGGTGCTGGTGCGACTGCAGGAAGCTGGCGAGCTGGTGGTGCTGAGTGGCGGGCTGGGCCAGCAGCTTCCCCCTCTTCCCCTTCTCCATGTACCAGCGGAACAGGAAGTCGGCGAAGTTCTGCCAGCGGGAGACAACACGCGGTTAAATGAAATGAAATTCATCAGCTTGTCTAAAGCTCCCACGAGCGTTTGGACCGCTGGGGGCGGTAACGTGACTCAGAACTCCTTCGGGCACCTGGTCAGCGAACTTGGCCATGTAGTGCTGCAGGCGGCTCTGGTTGTCGGTCTGCTCACACATCTGGACCAGGATGTCAAAGTCGCAGTATTTCTCAGCCAGCGCCGCCACCCACTGGTACTGACCCAGGTCCACTGCAACACAACAGGAGGAGTCAGGACACCTGGGTGGGGGGGGGCCACGGGATGCTTGGACGCTCACAGAGGGGGGCGAGCAGCTCGGAGCGGCGCTGGCTGTACTCCAGCTCCAGGCTGTTGTAGCGCTCCTGCTGCTTCTGCAGCGAGGTGAGCTGGGCCACGTAGCCGCTCAGGTAGATGTCCAACAGCGCCACCAACTGCTCGCACAGGGCGCTCCGGAGCTCCGAATCAGCGTGCGGGTACACGGAGCGCAGGATGATCTCGTGCTGGTGGAAGATGACGGCCCGGACCCCTCCGGCGCCCCCCGAGGCTGCAGAATCAGATGAGAGGAGGCGTTCACTCGGCCCAGGACGGGGGGGTCCAGAGGGGGAGGGCTCACACACACACACACACCACGGGCCCACGTTCAACCCCATCAGCGGTACCTGTCCAGGGGATGAACTCGGGCTCCGCTGCAGCCTTCTCTGCAGGTCGGTACACGGATGCCTTGGTCTCCCTGTACTGGACCGCCGCTTGAAGAACATCCTACGTGGAGGAGAGGTCGGAGGCCTTCAGCGCCGTGGAAACGCCGACGTCCTGACCCCCCACGCGCGTCCGCGCTGTACCTTGATGATGCTGTTGACCGTCAGGACCACCTCGGCCCACTGCACCGAGTCCACTGGGTTCTCCTTCAGCATCCGCTCCTCCTCCTCCAGCAGACAGTCGAACACACAGGAAATCTGAGACACCTGGGGGGGAGAGAGAGAGAGAGAGAGACAGAGACAGAGACACAGACAGAGAGAGAGAGAGAGAGAGAGAGAGAGAGAGAGAGAGAGAGAGAGAGAGAGAGAGAGAGAGAGAGAGAGAGAGAGAGAGAGAGAGAGACAGACAGAGAGAGAGAGAGAGAGAGAGAGAGAGAGAGACAGACAGACAGAGACAGAGACACAGACAGAGAGAGAGACACAGAGACAGAGAGAGAGTGAGCTTCACAACCCACCAATGTGTGTGACTGTAGCTACACACAGCTACACACCGCTACACACAGACCTCTCTGAAGAACACATCGGCGGCGGTGAGGCTGGTGGGCACAGCGGCGGCGCTCCTCTGCAGAGCGAGGCCGATGGCCCTGTTCACCAGCTCGGGGTGTTTGCTGTGGTGGTTTTTCAGCACCATGGCGGCCTGGAGCTTCTCCGCATGTTCGCACAGCAGCAGGCGCGTGGCCATGGAGGAGGAGCGCACCGTCACCTCCCTGAGCCGGTCCAGCAGACCCACCTGACGGGAGAAGATCAAAGACATCAAAGGTAACCTGATGATGGGAGAGATCCCCTGCCACACGCTGCTTATGACCAGTACGGTGCTGGATTCAGGCTCCTACCTGGTGGAGGAAGTCCATGAAGCAGCCGTGGGCCTTCATCTTGTCCTCCAGCTGGTGGAGGATGATGAGCGAGGTGAGAGGGAACCCGGTGCTCTCTGGAAGAGCCAAAACACGAATGAGGAGAAGCTACTGAAGGTTAGGTGTGCTGATGAAGGGACCGGTTGACACTGGGCGAATCACCCCAGATGTGTGTGACCACCGCTGGGTTTTATTCTCCGATCACCACCGCGCGCGCTCACCGTCAGGGACAGACTCCGCCCAGCGCGGGTCGGACGCCGGGTAGTCGTCCACCAGGTCCAGGTTGATCTGCGTGACCACGCCGTCGAGCTCAGACCCGTCCTCGCCGTCGGCAGGAAAGAGCTCGTCCGTGACCGTCTGGGCGCCGACCAGGTCGTTCCTGACAAGAGGCGCGTTTCAGGGTGAGGTCAGGGAGCGAGGAATGGAGCGCTGCGTCCGATCTGACGGCGCACGCACCGACAGAACTGCAGGAAAGCCGCCTTGAGGAGTTTGGTCTTGTCCTCCTGAGCCACTGGTTCACACCGGACCGGGGCTTCCATGGCGGAGACCTTCAAACAAAACGCGTCTTAAAGGCGCCCTTCCCGCGCGCTCTCCCGCCCTTTTGGAGGTCTACCTCTGGAGCTGCGGTCAGGGAGGAGCACAGGGAGTCTTCCACCGTCTCTGGCAGGATGGAGACGCTCTCTCGGCCCACCACCGCCACCAGGCCGCTGTTCTGGGAGAAAAACACCGGCAGGTTGGCGCAGCAGCCGCCGCCGCGGACGCCATCGCCTGCGTGATGGAAAACATCGGTTCACACACCTTCTAGGGCTTTTATTCTGAAAGGAACGTTCGAGGGTTCCCCCTCACCAGGTGAGTTAAAGCTGATCTTCTCGTCGGGCACGGCCAACCTGCCCGTCCCCGTGGAGCAGGCGTACACCAGCTCATCGTTGTACAGGAAGGCGCAGCAGCCCGGGGAGTGTGGCAGCACCAGCCGCGTGGCCAGGAGGGCTTCCTCGCTCTGGAAGAGAGCGTAGAGGGGTTAAACAGTATCATGCAACAAAGGAACAAGGCTCAGCTCAGGCGGCGGTGAAGCACAGGGACTGAGGAGCGTGAGCTGACCTGGAAGGGGGGGCTGTACTTGGTGACCTCCACGTTGAACTGGTCCGAGATGGCGGCTCCGGTGTCCTGCAGGGTCACCAGACAGAAGTAAGCCAGGCAGGGGGTGTCGAAAGGGTGCCAGGCCGCCACCAAAACCACCAGACCGGCCCTGGAAACAGGCAGCGCACTCAGACTTCACACAGCGCAGATTACATTTGGAGAATCACGCAAAACCGACACTTTAAAGAGACTTTAGAAGCTCGAACTTCAGCTGAATCCCAACACCAAAGGTCTACACCGGCTAGTTCTGATCTAAACCACCATTTTAAAACAAACATTACACAAAACATATAATTGTGTGCGCTCAGTATTTGTGTTCAATTCTACAGATAAGCATTAATATGTGTTATTTTAGTAAACTTTTATTATGGAAGATGCGTTCATGACTTGTAGCCAGCGTTACAAACTCAGGCCTGAGGAAACGCAAGCAGCACGACTCCACTCACTGGCTGAGCTTCACGTCCAGGTACGTCACGTTGGCCCCCTCCTTCATCTCCTCGTAGTTGGCCTCCGAACCCTGGTAGCGCACGAACGGGGACAGATCATCACACACACACACACACTGACAGTCCCGCAAGAGCCGAAACTCTGAACGCCGGTGGGAGCCACGCCCCCCCACGGGCTTGCACCGACCCAGATGGCGTCGGCGATGCTCTCGTTGAGCGCCTTTTGGACGTCCCAGCTGAGGACCGGGTGCTCGTAGCCGTCGTCCACCTCCCACTTGCTCAGCCTGGAGTCGGTCAACGTGTAGAGGCAGCTGGCCCCGCCCACCCACAGCACGCCGTGGAGCTGAGGACGCAAACGAAAGTGAACCAGAGGCGGCGAAGGCGAAGGCTCTATGCCGCTCAGAGGAAGGCGCTGAACCAGCGGCTTAAACTACGGCGGTTTCCGGCGCTCCTCTCGCAACTCACCGCGTCGTTGACGGGAGGGAGGATGCCGAACAGGCTGGACACGCGGCGCCCGATCCCAGACAGCACGCCCTGACCCTGCATCAGGGCTCGGCACTGCAGCTTCCCCGAGGCGTCCGGAGTCGCTCTCAGGAGTCGGTTCTTGACGGAGGAGAGGACGAAGCTTCCACCCTGAGAAGGGTTGAATGGGAAGAGCTTTAAATCAGGCTGCACACAACAAAACAACCACCAACGTGTCAAAAGAACTCACCCGAACAGCCACGACGTGGTTGCAGAGGTCTCCCAGGTCCACCTCGGTCTCTGTGTAGTTCCCCTCCTGGGCCAGGGCAGGCCACCAGCGCGACGTCCCCTCTGCAGCCACCGCCAGGACAGAGACGGCCTGAACGCCGGCCGTCTCCAGAGGCCCCGCGGACGCCACGTCCACCAGGTCGGCGGTGTAGGCGTACTCGCTCGCGGGCAGCTGCAGCTCTTTACACACCGACAGCTGCAGAGGGCGGGAAAACGGAGCAGCTCAGGAGGAGACAGGAAGAGTTGATCGGGATGAGGGGACGTTATCAGAGGTGGAGGGAATCGGGGCTGCGCTCCACAACGGGGTTGTGAATGAAAACCTGAAAGGTTCAGATCAGCTCCTGTTCAGTGGCGTGCATCTCCAAGTACCGTATATTCCGCACTACAAGGGCACCTGAAAGAATTTAATGTTCTCAAAAAACAACAGTGCGTCTTATAATCCGATGTTCCTTATATGTGGATCCATATTGGTTACCGTATATTAGGCTCTATTAGGGCACCTAAAAGCCTTTAAAGTTCTCCAAACCCGACAGTGCATTTTATAATCCGATGCCCTTATACGTGGATCCATATTGGTTACCGTATTTTCCGCACCATAAGGGCACTTCAGACCCTGAAACGTTCTCAAAAACGACAGTGCATCCTTTAATACGGTGCGCAGTGTGTGGACTTCCACAATCTGCTGTGCGCCTTTACTACGTGCACTACGGTAAAAGCTCCTCCAGGTGTGACAGGTAACAGCAGAGGAGAGTTTATATGAATATTTAGTTTAATTAAATTGATGAAACTCACTGTTTTCCTTCTGTTGTCATTTTTTTACTGTATGTTTTAACATGATCTGATAATATGTTGATTAATTACAGAAAAAGAGACAGAATTGAGACTGTCCTATGAAACGGTGTGTAAAATATGGTTTATAGACCCCAAAATAAAGTGAGTCTTCTGACTGTTTTGGTTCCCTAAATGCACCTTATAACCCAGTGCTTCTTATGGTCTGGAAAATACGGTAGATTTTCTATTTTATAGAGTTCTAAGAGTATGACTGGGTTCTATTCTTCTGGATCCTGGTTCGATACCTTGGCCACTGCCGTCTGGCAGATCTTCCAGATGATCAGCCTCTCTCCGCAAACCATCCAAGCCCAGCCGCTCTCGTTTACCTTCACCGATATCTGCTCATCGGCTGCGGACGAGACACAAAATCACAACACAGAGAGTGAGGAACTGCGGAGGGAGAAGAGTCGGCGTGCGTTTATTAAAACGCTGCTGCGTCGTACAACGATGTCTGTGCGATAATCGTGACACGCCACGGCCGCATTAAACGGTAAATGCAGCAAATCAGCGGTCCCAACCCCCGGGGTGCGGACTGGTACCAGTCCATGGATCAGTTGGTACTGGGCTGCCGAGAAATAATTTATTATTTCTGTTGTATTCATTGTCTGAATCTGAACAACCTTTTATTTTGAAAGTTTGTTCAGACTAAGATAACAATCTTTTATTTTGAAAAATGACCGGATTCTCTGGGTTCCCAAAAGTGATCAAAACGAGTAAAAAACAGACGTGGAAAGTTTATTTTGAAGGGCAAAAGGCGCAGATTTAGATTTAGATTGGACATATCAAATCAGTGGTACAAGGTTGGGGACCGCGGGGGTAAACGACCCCCGAACAACAGAAGCGGGAGGCGTCACCAAGACATCAAAGCAGGCGTCCTCACCGTCGGCCATCGTCAGCGCCTCCATGACCTTGACGGGCAGCGAGGAGCCGAAGGTCTGCACGTCGTAGTTGAGCGTCTCTGCAGCGGCGTGGCTGGGAACTCTGGTCGGGGTTGACCTGGAGACATGAACAGGGACGAGCACATGAACAGGGACGAGCACATGAACAGGGACGAACACATGAACAGGGACGAGCACATGAACAGGGATGAACACATGAACAGGGACGAGCACATGAACAGGGACGAGCACATGAACAGGGACGAGCACATGAACAGGGACGAGCACATGAACAGGGATGAACACATGAACAGGGATGAACACATGAACAGGGACGAGCACATGAACAGGGACGAGCACATGAACAGGGACGAGCACATGAACAGGGACGAACACGTGAACAGGGATGAACACATGAACAGGGATGAACACGTGAACAGGGATGAACACATGAACAGGGACGAACACATGAACAGGGACGAACACATGAACAGGGACGAGCACATGAACAGGGACGAGCACATGAACAGGGACGAGCACGTGAACAGGGATGAACACATGAACAGGGATGAACACATGAACAGGGACGAACACACGAACAGGGACGAACACATGAACAGGGATGAACACATGAACAGGGACGAGCACATGAACAGGGACGAGCACAAAGGGAAAAACAGACCAAACAGACACATGAACAGGGACGAACACATGAACAGGGACGAACACATGAACAGGGACGAACAGGGACGAACACATGAACAGGGACGAACACATGAACAGGGACGAACACATGAACAGGGACGAGCACATGAACAGGGACGAGCACATGAACAGGGACGAACACGTGAACAGGGACGAGCACGTGAACAGGGACGAACACGTGAACAGGGACGAACACGTGAACAGGGATGAACACATGAACAGGGATGAACACGTGAACAGGGATGAACATGTGAACAGAACTTTATGTGTGTTGTGTATGTGTGTGAGTGAGTGTGTGTGTTGTGAGCGTGTATATATGTGTGTGAGTCTGAGTGTGTGTATGCTGTGTGAATGTGTGTTTTGTATGTGTGTGTGCTCTGTGTGTGTGTATGGTGTGTGTGAGAGTGTGTGCGTGTGTCAGTCTGTGTTGTGTGTTCTGTGTGTATGTTGTGTGAGTGTGTGTATGTATGGTGTGTGTGTGAGTGCTCTGTGTATGTATGGGGTGTGTGAGTGTTGTGTGAGTGCTGTGTGTGTGTTTTGTGTATGCGTGTATGTATGCTGTGTGTGAGTGTTTGTGTCTCTGTGAGATCTGTGTGTGTGTGTCTGTGTGTGTATGCTGTGTGTGAGTGTCTGTGTCTCTGTTAGTGAGTGAGTGAGTGTGTGTATGTATGTGTTGTGTGTGTGTCTCTGTTAGTGTGTGTGTGTGTTTTGTGTGTGTGTATGCTGTGTGTGAGTGTCTGTGTCTGTTAGTGAGTGAGTGTGTGTGTGTGTGTGAGTGTGTGTGTCTGTGAGTGTGTGATCTGTGTGTGTGTGAGTGTGTGTGTGATCTGTGTGTGTGAGTGTGTGTGTGTGTGTGAGTGTGTGTGTCTCCACCGACCTCGCTGACGTCCTCCGGGGGGAGAACAGCAGGCTGGTGCCCCCGGCCGAGACGCCCTTCCTCCCGGCGGCCCTGCCCTGTCTGCGGCCGGAGCCCGGCGCCGTGCGGGGGCTGAACATGGCTCTGTTGTCGGCCCTGGAGTGGGCCCTGGCCGGCCTCGGGTCCTGAGTTATGTCGGGGGGGGGCTGGAAGAAGCGGCGGCCGCCACCATGAGCTCCAAAACAGCGCGGGAAGACGTCGCTCGGTATATACGTCATCAACGTATCACCGACGTTTCTTAAAACACTAAATATTTTTTCCCTGATTTTCTTGTCCGCTCACGTCACTAGAGACAATTCAGCGTGTAAACAGCAATAAACGAAATGTTTTACAATTAAAATTTAATTTAAATTGCGGTACCGGCACCCGTTCCAGGCAGTGGTAGTCGAAGACCGATCGGCCTAGCCGCGCGGCGGTCATGGCAGTTAAGGCGCGCGAGTCGATTTCCGATCGCCGGAGGCCGAGAGCGGCGTTAGCCTAGCCGGGAGCTAGCGCACGATGGAGGCCGCGGCCCGCCTTTAAACGCGTCCGCAGGTCGCGTCCGACCCCCGCCAAAGCGGCACCACCGGGTTACCGAAGGAGGAGGCGGCGGCACGATATGCAGTGAGTACCGGGGGGACGGCCCGGGGGGTGGGGGGGGAGCCCTTCGGAACCGAGCCGCGGAGCCGCTGAGCCCCCCCCTCCTGCCCCGGCATCCTCAGCCTCATCTGGGGGCTTCGGGGATGGTTCGTGGGAGCCTGGCCTTCACACCACCCTGCGGTACCGGGCTCGGGATAAGCGGCACCCCTGGGTGCTGGGAGAGGCGCTCCGGCGCCGCTGAACGAGCCGATTCTGGTGGTTCTGAACGGGACCGTCCGGCTCCGGAAAGGCCGATAAAAGTGACGAGAAGCAGGTTAAACTGCGTGGGGTGCGTTTATTTAGGGAGCCCGGGTGTGTGGAGCAGGTGTGTGTGCTGGTCCAGGTGAAGGTGTGTGTGCAGGTGCAGGTGAAGGTGTGTGTGCAGGTGAAGGTGTGTGTGTAGGTAAAAGTGTGTGTGCAGGTGAAGGTGTGTGTGCAGGTAAGGTTTGACTGGTAAAGGTAAAGTGTGACTGCAGCCAGGTAAAGGTGTGCTGGTCCAGTGCTGGTCCAGGTGAAGGTGTGACTGGTAAAGGTGTGTGTGTGCATGTAATGGTGTGTGTGCAGGTAAAGGTGTGACTGCTCCAGGTGTGACTGCAGCCAGGTAAAGGTGTGACTGGTGAAGGTCTGCTGGTCCAGGTGAAGGTGTGACTGGTGAAGGTCTGCTGATCCAGGTGAAGGTGTGACTGGTGAAGGTGTGACTGGTGAAGGTGAAGGTCTGCTGGTCCAGGTGAAGGTGTGACTGGTGAAGGTGTGACTGGTCCAGGTGAAGGTGTGACTGGTGAAGGTCTGCTGGTCCAGGTGAAGGTGTGACTGGTCCAGGTGAAGGTCTGCTGGTCCAGGTGAAGGTGTGCTGGTCTAGGTGAAGGTGTGACTGGTGAAGGTGTGACTGGTCCAGGTGAAGGTGTGACTGGTGAAGGTGTGACTGGTGAAGGTCTGCTGGTCCAGGTGAAGGTGTGACTGGTGAAGGTGTGACTGGTCCAGGTGAAGGTGTGACTGGTCCAGGTGAAGGTGTGACTGGTGAAGGTGTGACTGGTCCAGGTGAAGGTGTGACTGGTCCAGGTGAAGGTGTGACTGGTGAAGGTGTGACTGGTCCAGGTGAAGGTGTGACTGGTCCAGGTGAAGGTGTGACTGGTGAAGGTGTGACTGATCCAGGTGAAGGTGTGACTGGTGAAGGTCTGCTGGTCCAGGTGAAGGTGTGACTGGTGAAGGTGTGACTGGTCCAGGTGAAGGTGTGACTGGTCCAGGTGAAGGTGTGACTGGTGAAGGTGTGACTGGTCCAGGTGAAGGTGTGACTGGTCCAGGTGAAGGTGTGACTGGTGAAGGTGTGACTGGTCCAGGTGAAGGTGTGACTGGTCCAGGTGAAGGTGTGACTGGTGAAGGTGTGACTGATCCAGGTGAAGGTGTGACTGGTGAAGGTCTGCTGGTCCAGGTGAAGGTGTGACTGGTGAAGGTGTGACTGGTCCAGGTGAAGGTGTGACTGGTCCAGGTGAAGGTGTGACTGGTGAAGGTGTGACTGGTCCAGGTGAAGGTGTGACTGGTGAAGGTCTGCTGGTCCAGGTGAAGGTGTGACTGGTGAAGGTGTGACTGGTCCAGGTGAAGGTGTGACTGGTCCAGGTGAAGGTGTGACTGGTCCAGGTGAAGGTGTGACTGGTGAAGGTGTGGCTGGTGAAGGTGTGACTGGTCCAGGTGAAGGTGTGACTGGTCCAGGTGAAGGTGTGACTGATCCAGGTGAAGGTGTGACTGGTGAAGGTGTGGCTGGTGAAGGTGTGACTGGTCCAGGTGAAGGTGTGACTGGTCCAGGTGAAGGTGTGGCTGGTGAAGGTGTGACTGGTCCAGGTGAAGGTGTGACTGGTCCAGGTGAAGGTGTGACTGGTCCAGGTGAAGGTGTGACTGGTGAAGGTGTGACTGGTCCAGGTGAAGGTGTGACTGGTGAAGGTGTGGCTGGTGAAGGTCTGCTGGTCCAGGTGAAGGTGTGACTGGTCCAGGTGAAGGTGTGACAGGTGGAGCTGTGTGTGCAGGTCATGAAGCGGGCTCGGACGGAGCAGATCCAGTACGCCGTGGCTCAGTTCCTGAAGCGGAGGCAGTACGTGGACACCGATGGCTCCTTGAAGGGGGCGCGGCTGTTCCAGTCTGCCGAGGAGATGGCCGCCAGCCTCACAGGTGAGCCCCCGCGACCACGGCAACGGGCCCGCTTCCCCCGGCGCGGCTGACGCCCGTCTCCTCCCTCCCTCAGTTCAAGCGGAGTCCGGCTGCGCCAACATCGTCACGGCGGCGCCCTGCCAGTCCGACCCTCAGCAGTACGAGGCCCAGTACTCCCGGCTGCGCACCTTTCTCTCAGGTACCGACGTCACCCGGGGGGGGGGGCCGCGCCCCAGAAGTCCCGTCACGGCGCCTCTTTGCGTTCCAGAGACGGAAATATCGTGGGCGAAGGAGGTGAGCGGCGTGCTGTACCCCCTGTTCGTGTACCTGCACCTGGACATGGTGCTGTGCGGCCTCAAGGGGGCGGTGGACGGCTTCTACGGCCGTTTCCACGGCGCCTTCCTTCAGGACGGCGAGCAGCGCGCCACCATCGAGCAGCTGCGCCACGTCCTCACCGCCCAGGACGTGGCGGCCAACCCCAAGCTGAAGGCCTTCCTGGAGCACAAGTACGTGGTCCACATGAGCGAGCCCGCCTACGGCTACCTGCTGCGCTACCTGCAGAGCGAGGACAACAGCGCCGTCTGCAGGGCCCTGAGCACGCACCTGCAGGTGGAGGTGGCCGCCGCCCGCCGCACGGACTACCAGCTGTACGGCGGCGCCGCCGGGGCCACCGCCGCGGCGAACTCCGCCTCCTCCTGGGCGGGGGCGGACGGGGCGGAGGGCGGCGAGGGGGTGGAGGTCCCCGCCGGGATCCCGCAGAGCGAGGCGGCCCTGGAGGCGCTGCAGGACTGCATCAAGAAGGTGCGCGAGGGCCCGCCGACCCTCACCACCGTGTGCTTCTACGCCTTCCACCACACGGAGCACGCGCTGAACGCCGCCGAGGTCTCCGGCGACAGCCGGCTGCTGGCCGCCGGCTTCGACAGCTCGGCGGTGAAGCTGTGGAGCCTCAGGGCGCGGAAGCTCAAGGCCACGCCCCACCAGCCTGACGTGGCGCGCGTCCACCTGGCCTGCGACGTCCTGGAGGAGGAGGTAAGCGGAGGGGGGGGAGGGGAGGGGGGGGGCCTCGGCAGAGGGGGGTCTGACGCCTCGCTTGTGCCTCAGGGGGACGAGGAGGACGACTACGGCAGCGAGACGAAGACGATGCGAGGCCACAGCGGCCCCGTGTTCCGCACCGCCTTCCTGACGGACGGCTCGGGCCTCCTGTCCTGCTCCGAGGACACCACCGTCCGCTACTGGGACCTGGGCAGCTTCACCAACACGGTGCTGTACCGCGGCCACGCCTACCCGGTGTGGGACGTGGACGTCAGCCCCTGCAGCCTCTACTTCGCCAGCGCCTCCCACGACCGCACCGCCCGCCTCTGGACCTTCTCCCGCACGTACCCGCTCCGCGTCTACGCCGGCCACCTCTCGGACGTGGACTGCGTCAAGTTCCACCCCAACTCCAACTACCTGGCCACCGGCTCCACCGACAAGACCGTGCGTCTGTGGAGCACCCAGCAGGGGGCGTCCGTCCGCCTGTTCACGGGGCACCGCGGCCCCGTGCTGTCGCTCGCCTTCTCGCCCAACGGGAAGTACCTGGCGTCGGCGGGCGAGGACCAGAGGGTGAAGCTGTGGGACCTGGCCTCGGGGACCCTCTTCAAGGACCTGCGGGGCCACACGGACGGCGTCACCAGCCTGTCCTTCAGCCCGGACAGCAGCCTGGTGGCGTCGGCCTCGATGGACAACTCGGTCCGGGTGTGGGACATCTGGAACTCCCACGGCGGGACGGCGGCGGACGGCTCGTCCAGCGAGCTGGTGGGGCTGTACGCCGGGAACACCAGCAACGTGCTCAACGTCCAGTTCATGGCCTGCAACCTGCTGCTGGTGACGGGCACGGCGCAGGAAAAGGCGGAGCAGTAACCCCCGGCGACTGGGGTCGTCCGTCTCTCTTGGTTCTGGTTCTGTCTAAACCGGTCCCTACCGGTGTTGGGGTCGAGACTCGCTTGACCACCGTCAGTATTAAAACTTCAGCTTCAGCCTTGCTGGCGGTTCAGAAGTTCTGCTCCGGATTTGGACAAAAGCCTTATTTTTATTTCAGTGTAATGTGCAAAAGTGATGATGTTTAAAAAAAGAAAAGAAGAAAGGAGGAAAGGTCCGTAGGGTGTGAGTGTTGAGGGACGGAGAGGAACCCTGGGGAGATGCGCTGGTGTGTGCGGAAGAGAGATGGGCCAGGGTCGTCTTGAGCCCAGTTTAGAACAGATAAGGGAGGCGGGGATACAACTTACTTGGCTCTAAATAAAAGTATATATTTTAAAAATATATATTTTAACTCGCAACGCTTTCTGAAAACCGTGTTTTCTTTAAAGTTGTCAAAGCTGTTGCTCAGCCGGTCCCATAGCCCTGAGAGTAAGTGAGCTTCTCACGGTCACAAATACCTTTATGCAGATCAGGAGAACTATAGTTTTACTAAAAAAAATATATATTTCAGGAATGTGAGGAAGGGAATCGGAGAGGGAGGTCGTTTGGTGTGTTGTCAGGGCTCCGTGATCCTCCCGTATTTGCACATCCAGCCCAGAAACACCACTCATGGGTACAAGTCCAGGTGAAGGGACCTGTTTCATTCCATCCTCTTGTTTAACGTTAACAGAAGCTACGCGCTGAAACCCTCCACAGGTCTGAGTGTTGTTGTGAAGCGTCTGCTTTGTTAAGGCGAGCCTTACGAGCACCAGAGAGAGTCTGATAAACGCCTAAAAACGGACCAAACCAGTCAGGTAGCGCAGAAACGGCATCTAAACACACCAGGTAAGGTGTTTAGTGTGTTAGGAAACTGATTCTCATTCAGCTCAGATCTTCACAAGAGGTTGTTTCTGAGTGATCAGGCCTAAAAATCTAACCACATTGCCTTCATCTATTTCACAAATTAGATTTATTGCATTTTTTCCCCCAGAATTCGGTCAGGTAAAGATGAATTGCAGATAACTTTTTGTTTTCCTGTTGATGGAAAGTTGATGAAAGTTGTTTTTTTTTTATTTCACACACTTATTAATGTCATTGAGGGCACATTGACTCTACAAAACGTACCCACTTACATTGAG
>CAJVRN010000230.1:530000-640000 GCA_911728415.1 Lagocephalus sceleratus | reverse complement strand
GGCTTTGGAGGGCGGCTTTGATCCCACCCTCAGAGGCTTTGGAGGGCTGGCTTTGATCCCACCCTCAGAGGCTTTGGAGGGCGGCTTTGATCTGACCCTCAGAGGCTTTGGAGGGTGGCTTTGATCCCACCCTCAGAGGCTTTGGAGGGCGGCTTTGATCCGACCCTCACAGGCTTTGGAGGGCGGCTTTGATCTGACCCTCAGAGGCTTTGGAGGGTGGCTTTGATCCCACCCTCAGAGGCTTTGGAGGGTGGCTTTGATCCCACCCTCAAAAAGCGTCTGTGTGTTGATGACATCATCGGCCCCGCTCCCCTTTGTCCATAAGATCCTCCCCGCTTTTGTCTTTCGAGGCCCCGGAGACCGAGGAGCAGGCGTCCAAGGACTTCTTCCGCTACCACGCGTCGAAGGCCCGCAGCAAGACGTACATCAACACCCGGGAGGTGTCGGAGCGCTTCTCGCTGCCTCCCGGAAATTACCTGCTGGTGCCCACCACCTTCCAGCCCCACCACGAGGCCGACTTCCTGGTCAGGATGTTCTCAGAGAAGAAGGCCGGAGCTCTGTGAGTGTCAGGTGACCCCCCCCCCCCGTGAGGACACCCCCAGGTGCCTGCTCCGCTCACCTCAGCTTCTCTCCCACAGGGAGATGGGCAGCGCCGTGGACGCGGACCTCCCCGAGGTGAGTCCCCCCCCGCCCGGGGTCCGAGAGCCCTCGGGCCCCGCCTGGTGCTGACGCGTGCCTGTCCCTCCAGCCCCCCCCCCCCAGCCTCCCCGAGGAGGAGACGGAGGAGGAGAAAGGCCTGAGGAGGCTCTTCGACCAGCTGGCGGGAGACGTAAGACCGCTCGGCAGCCGACCCTGACGCCTGCCTCCACCCTCAACCCCCCCCCCCCCCGCTGGCGATGTGGTGCAGAGATTCGATGACTTTGTGGCGTAAAAAGCGGGTTTTGGACGTTGCTTGAGCGTGTTTGTGCTCGCAGGACAAGGCCATCTCCGTCAGGGAGCTCCAGCAGATGCTCAACGGCGTTCTCAGCAGACGTAAGCGAGCGCCCCGCGGGGCGAGCTGCGCCCGTCGCCGCCCTTTCATGAAGATCACACAACATTTGGGGGTGACCCCCCCCCCCCACCAGCGTGCCTCACGCCCCAATGTGCTTCATCCTCAGGAAAAGAGATCAAGTTCGATGGCCTGACCCTCAGCACCTGCCACAGCATCATCAACCTGATGGACGTATCCCTTTTACCACGAGCGCGTGTGCGTGGCTTTTTAAACGCCATGTGTTGCCCTTGACGATCACACCAGGTGGACAACACGGGCATGCTGGAGTTTCAGGAGTTCAAGGTCTTCTGGGAAAAGATGAAGAAGTGGATAGTATGTTTGGATTCATTGTTTAAAAGCTTGAACCATAAAAACACCAGGAAAATCCACTTAAAACCACAGACTAATGTAACATATGCCATCCTAAAACAACCATAGTCATTTATATTTAACCTCGAGCTCTCTCTTGATATGCATCCTTAATTTGTCTTTGATATTCAGGATTATTGGACCTGATCAGTGTAAAGACTGAGGATCAGGTTTGAACTGTATTGTGAAACAAGTGGGAACAATGATGTCCACATACAGGGACAGTGATGTCCACATACAGGGACAATGATGTCCACATGCAGGGACAATGATGTCCACATGCAGGGACAATGATGTCCACATGCAGGGACAGTGATGTCCACATACAGGGACAATCAGTCTAAATGTGTAATAATATAATGTTTATGGGTCCATGTATGTGGACATTTGTCCCCACACTAAGAAGAATGAGCTTTTATATGATAGGTGACCCAACATCTAATGTCCACATATGTGGACACCAGGTCTGAGGAGGGTAAAGGACATTGTGGTACGATAACTAATTTCAAATGTAAATAATGTGAAGCTCTTCTGAACAACACAGGTGTGGTTGTGCTGCTCATCACGGCCGGTTGGTGTTTTTCGAGGGGGGGGGCGCCGTCAGAGTACTGACGTGAACTCTGGTTTCAGATGCTTTTCTTGTCCTTCGACACGGACCGGTCAGGAAAAATGTCCTCCTACGAGCTCCGGATCGCCCTCAAAGCTGCAGGTGAGAGTCACGCCCGCGGCACCGAGGCACCGGAACCGCCCAAGCTGATTGATCGTACACTTTGTAACCGTGGCGAAGTCGAAGGAGGCGTGAATCGGTGTAACGCGCCGCATCTCTGCAGGCATGCAGCTCAACAACAACCTGCTGCAGCTGATCGGCCTCAGGTTTGCCGACGCCAACTACGACATCGACTTCGACGACTACCTGACCTGCATCGTCCGCCTGGAGAACATGTTCAGTGCGTTGAGCCGACGGGAGGCGTGTAAGTGCCGAGCCGACGGGCGAGCGGATGCTCACCGGTTTCGTTGTGTCAAGCAGGGATCTTCAAAGCCATGGACGCGGGCAAGAGGGGGCGCGTGCGCATGAACATCATGCAGGTGAACGGCCGCCGCCTCTCGAGCGTGCGTCTGAATTCTGAGTTTCTCCTCCCTGCTCATCCTCGTGCACTCTACACTCGACAGTTCCTGATGTTGTCGATGAATGTGTGAGGAAACGAGCGCGACCCGAAGCCACCAGAAGAACCAAACGGAGCAGCCCGACTCAGGCCGCCAGGGGTCCAATGAAACACCAGAATGATGAATAAAGTCTTTTTTTTGCCGTCCTTTTTTTGAGGAAATGATGATATCGACTTGATCAAATGTCAAGATTTGTGGTTTTAGTCTGGACAAAAACATGGGTTGATTTGTTTTTCTGCTTTCTGCGTGCGTGATTGTGAATAAAAGTGCGAGCTTTGGTGTGAAGAAAGTCCACGACTGTGATTCGAAGAAACGTTTCCCACAGCAGCCGTACGGGAATTATACGACACTGTTGTCTCACAAAGCAAGACGGGTCAAAAGCAGCAGCAAAAGCACTTTTACCAGAGAAAGTGGCGCTGAAATGAAGCGAAGGCGTGTTTAAAGAGGAACAGGAAGAGGGAGGAGACAGGTACACAGGTGTGTGACATCAAGACTACAAGTACAACTAAGAACACACACGCACACACACGGTGCCTGATCCTGACAAACAGATTTGTATTTTTATTTTCAGCATGTTAAAACTGTAAGACGCTCCCTTATTGATCAATAATCAGGGTGATCGTGGTATAATCGAGGCAACAGTTCCCACCTTCCGCCAGCAGGCGGCGCCAAAGCGCCACTTAAACTCACCGCAGCCAATTTCAGAAGGAGCGATCGCGATTGGACTCGACCAACAATATTGAATTAAACACCTTTAAATGACCAACGCGATTAACTTAATACGTTCCTGAAGAGTGTGCGGACCGTAGCGCTTTCCCTTAAACTCCACTTATCGAGTGTTGTCTAGTTTTAAAGATTATAACTATTGCGTTCACCCCCCTGTTTTCCCGTTGAATGGGTCTTTCCAGTAATGGCTGCGGCAGCATGTTAAAGGGAAATCCAGCGTGGGCAAACAAAAACAATCACTTTTACTGGGTTTTCTCGGTTCTATGATGTCAGATTTCGCTGTAATTTGAGGTCCGACTACATGCAAACAGGCCCAGTTCCGTAGAAACGTCAGAGACCCCGACACAAAATGGTAAGCGGACATTTCGAGGTTGAGCCAACTTCGTTAGCCGGTAGCGGCTAATGTTGCTTCTTCGATTCCCTCAAAATACTCGACGGAGAACACAATTTAACATTCCCTGAAACACTTGTGACGCTCCCTCACAAGAGTGCTGAACGTTTAATTAACTGTTCAGTTCACATTGCTGTTAATCAGACGGGAAATCACGAGTTGGACCACACCTGCGGTGTTTAACATTGTTTGTGTGTAGACTTTCCCTCATGTGTTGCCATGATTAAATACTGCTCCCTGCCTCTGTTTCAGCCTCATCGAAAGAAGAAGTCGTTTATCGAGAAGAAGAAGGCCGTAACCTTCCACCTCGTCCACAGGAGTCAGAGGGATCCTCTGGCGGCGGATGAGAAAGCCCCCCAGCACGTCCTCCTGCCTGCCACCAAGGTGCTGAAGCTTGAGCAGCAGACGTGGTTAAACTTGAAAGATGCAGTATTAAAAACACACACATCAGTGTTTTAAGGTGATTCTTCTGCCTGTCCATGCGCGACTGCTGCATGATTGTTCATGTTCGGTCCCTGACTCATCAGGTGGAGGCAGAGAAGCGGCGCGAGGAGCAGAGGAACTTTGGGGTTTTCTTTGACGACGACTACGATTACCTGCAACATCTGAAGGAGGCGTCGGGCCCCACTGAGCTGGTGGCATCCGGGCCCTCCCACTTCGACCGTCAAACTGTCAAATTGCGTGATGAAGATGCTGAGAATGAGGAGGAGGGGGCCAGCTCGGGCGGTGCTGTGCCTGTAAGTTTAGTCTCATTTAATGACAGCGATGTCTCGTTGAACACGCAGAGTACGTTTTATCAGGCCATAGCAGGAAGGTAGATTTGGGGTTGGTGGGTTACTTCTCCAGAACATCTGACATCTCTCTGAAGAGTTTCTAACGACGGCCGTCTTCCTGTCTGATGAGCAGGCAGCTTCCATCAAACTTCCGTCATCTGTGTTTGCCTCGGAGTTTGAAGAGGAGGTCGGACTCCTGAACAAAGCTGCACCTATCTCAGGTGAGCTGCTTAAAACGCTGCAGGAGAACTGGTTTGATTTTTAAAAGCCGAAACTGTGTCGGTTTCAGAACGTATTCCTTCTCTCCTCGGATGATGGACTGAAGCCTCCAGAGCTGTTTCGTCCCAACACCTTGACGTGTCTTTGTTGTTTCGCCTTCCTTCAGGCCCGAGGTTGGACATGGACCCCGACATCGTGGCGGCTCTAGACGAAGACTTTGACTTCGACGACCCCGACAACATCTTGGAGGATGACTTCATGGCCAAAGCCAATAGTGCATCTGGAGTATGCCTTGAGTAAGAAGTGTCTACCTTCCTATTGACTCAGTGTTTTGGGGTCAATATCGACTGATGTCTCTTTGCTCATCTAAAATACTTAAAGTTTAAATAAGTTAGGTTCCACGCTGCTCCTGCGTGCATGTACATGAAGATGTGTGTTTGTCACGCGTGACAGGGGCGATGAAGATGATGATGACGAGTGGGAGGACACAGACGAGGAGGCCGAGTTCGACTCCGAGGGCGAGTTTTCGGGCGACGGCGTGGACGATGACGGCGGCGGTCGAGAGTTTCTGTTCATGGACGAGGAGACGAAGAGTCGGTTCACGGAGTACTCGCTGACGTCGTCGGTGATGAGGAGGAACGAGCAGCTGTCGCTGCTGGACGACCGGTTCGAGAAGGTAAACGGCTGTCGTGCCTCAAACTGTGTCTCCTTTTTCTAAAGTCTCTTTGTCGGTTCAGTTTTACGAACAGTTCGACGATGACGAGATCGGTGCTTTGGACAACGCGGAGGTGGAAGGCTTCATCCAGCCCGACAGCGCGCGCCTGGATGAGATTATTAAAGACTACTTCATCCAGAAAGAGAAGGAGTGAGCGCGCTCTTTCCGAAGGCGTCACACCAAACTGCTTCAGATGATCTGGCTGATCGAGTGTGCGTCCCGTTTCAGAGCTCTGAGACCAGACGACTTGGGTCCCAAAGAACTTCCTGTTGTGAAAGAGGAGGAAGATGAAGAGGAGGAAGAAGAAATGCAAACAGTTGTCCTCGTGGAGCCTGAGGAGAAGTGGGACTGTGAAACCATCATCAGTGAGTTAGAGTTGTTGGGGGGAAAATGAAATGCTTTTAGTCACAGAAAATCCTCATTTTTAGATTTTTTTTCTTTTAGTTTCAACGTTGGTCAAAAGGGAGTTCTTGTGGCAGGGTGCCCATCATGGTTGCACATTGACTTCTATTGCTGCTTTCTTTGTAACCTGTGTGACTCAAGATCTTTGCTCTCCCATAAAATGTATTGGAGTCAAAGGTCCAGAAGTCGTATCAACTCCTCTGAATAATGTTGTAAACTGTGAGCAATTTCTGCTTATCAGGAGTGTGAAACGTGTCACCCTGTATGGTCTAAACTAGTTTGGTGTGTGTTACAGGTACATACTCTAACATATACAACAGGCCCAAAGTCATCGAAGAACCACAGAAGGTATGAGGTGTGCTGCACCAACGTAGCCGAATAGGCCGATGTAATACTTGTCAGACCTTTGATAACTGATATCAGATCAAGATGAAAGGCAGACTCAAGATGAAAGGCAGACTTTGTCAGAACCTTCCATTCTGAGATGTTGCTGATTGCTGCAGCCACACGAGATTTACTGAATTCGTTATTTGTGCTTTAGAACAATTTGGTTTGTTTCCTCTTTCTTTCAGGCAAAGCCGATCCGTGTATCCGCTAAGACGGGCATCCCGGTGGATGTCCTTCCCACGCGGGGCCTGACTGCCAAGCAAGCGGAGCGGCTGTCCAGGATCAACGACTCGGACTTGCCTCGCGTCTCCGCTCAACCTCGTAGTAGAGACGAGAGCCGAGAGGAGAGGAAGGCGAGGAAACAGGCCATCAGGGATGAGCGCAAGGTGAGAGGCAAACCGGGAATTTCCAGGTTTCTGAACCCTTTGTCTGTTAAAGACCCAAACCTCAAATATATAAAACAAAAGAACACATTCAATGGCAAATTTGAGGGTTACGTTTTGTTACGTTATTTCTCTTTCGTGCAGTCCGGGGTGTGTCGCGCGTTTGTGTTCTTATCTAATCCAGAAGTGTCAAGTTTTATCCAGATGTAACAAAGGTTCAACTACTTTGTTTGAAGATGTAATCTGCCTTCAGTTTTAACGCCGCCTCTCTGAACAGGAGCGGCGGACGGAGAAGAAGGCGAACAAGGTGGCGTTTAAAGAGGAGAAAGTCCGGCAGGAGAAGCAGATGCTGAACCTGAGGATGAATGTTCAAGGTCTGAAGCTTTAGTGGGCTCCGTCGCTGAATGCACCCGAACCAGAAGGACTGCTGGGAACTTCCGGGCTCCCCGCCGCCAGATAAAGCAACGTTTATCCAACCAAATCGAATTTACCCGGAGGCTGTGTACTCGACTTCATTCTTCTGCACCAGAAGAGATTTCATCTTGCCCCAAAGTTAAAAACAGGACTATTAACACTTTTTGTTTATTTGATTTCTGGCTGAGATTTAAAAAAAAAAAACAACAACCTGGAAACGAAAACGGTAGAAAGTGGGAATTCTGAACGGATTTAAAATATTCAAACATTTTTGTAAAATAAAAACTTACTGTAATAGCTTCATGTGCTTATAAACAAATGCTTTAGAGATTTACAGGTACGTCTTGGCACACGCCAACACCCGGAAAGCACCGTGAACCTGTTTGTCATGTCACGGGGATGACGGCGGAATACAGGCGAGGCAGCTGACGGCGTGGGAGTGGAAAGTCCAGTTGATCTGGAAATCAAATCGCCAATCTTCGTGTGTCACGGAGCTTGTTAAAACCTTTTGTATTTTTAGTACCCAACTGGCCATACACCCTTGCATGCCTTTGCTGCCTCGCAACACCAGCGTGCCTCAACCGCTTGCATCCAGGCACCAGGACTCGCCTCTTGGCTTTGATCCTAAAAAAGATCAAGGCTCCTCCAGAACGCCAAAGACGGAATCTCTTCCTTCATCCATCAAACAGTTCCTGAAAGTTCCATTAAAACGCGTTGGTAACTTGATAAACGCGGGTGGTGGCGTAGCCCCGCCCCCTCCCTTGGCGGAGGTAGTTGCACATTACCCCCCTTTGGCTCTGGCGTTGGGATCCCCCCAGGGTTTTCCCTTCGGCTTTATTGCACGTCTTTGTCCGCAGTGGCCCCGGGAGTGTGTGCGAGCGCCGGCTCCCTCCGGCGCCGCTGTGTCCACCTTCACGTCACTTGTTGTAACCCATGGCCGTGTCCCCGTTGCCCAGCTCCACAGGGAAGTGCCTGCTGTCGTACCCCGACCCCGGCTCCCAGGAGTCCACGGAAACGCTCTCCGTTTTCTCCGAAGAGTCGTCGCCTGCTCCGGGTCTCTCCGCTGACGTGGAGGCCAGATGTGAACTGCTGCTGGCGTCCGTCAAGCACGCTCTGTCGCCGCCGTCCTGCCGTTCGTCGCTGAAGAGCAAAGGCTCTGTGGTCACTGGGCGAACGATGCAGATGTCCAACGAAGAATCCGATGTGTCCAACGCTCGGGTGTTATCCTGTGATGAAGAAGAGCTTGACACACATGGGAAAACCACCCGAGGCATAAAAAGTGTCTTCTGATCTGGGCTGACTTTACCTGAAAGGGGCCGATTATGACACGAGGTGCCTTAGACCAAAGGCGCCTCACGACGGCCACCACCACGATCACGATGGTGACCAGAGCGGCGACGACGGCCAGGAAGGCGCCCGTCGCAATCCAGGGGGTCTGGGAGGGATCTGCTGTCAGAGAAACGAACAACCCTTCACTCGGGATGGCACGGAGGAGAGGACGGTGTCCTCCACATTCAGGGTTGGAGGATGTTGGAGGTTCTGCTACTGTGTAAACGTGCCCCCTTTTGGTGCTCGTGCCAAGGCGGCCTCGACCTCCTGCTGCATTCACACGCGCGCTCGGGTCCTGAGACGCAGGTTTCATCACGTCCTCTAAATCAGTGGTCATCAACCCAGTCCTAGGACTGGGTTCTCTCAAGTGTGTCTCACAGAAGAAATAACTACGAACATCTGGCATTATGATCGAGGAAGAAAATGGTGAGCAGAGGGCATATTAAATTTGTGATAATCATTCAAAGTTTGGATTTTCCTGCACAAGTCATGCTGAAGACAGTTTTACAGAAACAATAAACAGGAAATACGATAGGGCTTTGCACCGCCTTCGGTGCTCAGGCCCTAATAAATCATTACATTTGTTTTTAACAGCTTCTGCTTCCTTGTATTTAGAACAGTGGCCTTCAGCAAAGTCCTACAAGGCTCTGTCTTGGGGAACTCTCCCCTCACACACACACATACACACACATACAATTCTCTCAGTTGAATAATAACAGTTGAGTAAAAGCAACTGGACTGGTTGAGGTTCACGAGGTTCCTCATCCAAGAGGGTTCATCATTTCTAACCGACTGTTGGGAGTCCCAGATACTTGTATCCTCCAGGAGTCGTTCACACTTGGGGAGTTTCTGATTGTTGGTCACCTGATTGTTGGTGACTCCGCCCCTCATTATGTGGGTTGTAGAAACAATCAATTGACTGAAACTCCGCAAGTGTGAACGGAGGTTGTGTCCTGGAGGTTACAAGTCCCAGAAGTGATGAAGCCTCTTGGATGAGGGGAGAAACGTCTTCGTGAAACTCAACCAGTCCAGTTGCTGTTATTCAACCAAGAGAATCACCATGACCTGGATGAGAACCTTCACAGACACACACACACCTTCAGACTTACCGGCTACTGTGACGGCGCAGACGCGCTCGCTTTTGTTGAACGACACATGGCTGATGTTATTCTCATCGAACAGAAACCCTTTCAGGACGCCGCACTCCTCCTCGTCATCGGCAAATTGCAGATGATGTCGGCAGGTTTCATTTGCTACCCCACAAAAAAGGTTGACTTTATGTCCCTGGATATAAAAAACAGAGAGGGAGAAACGTGATGTCTCGCAGGTTCCCTCTGGATCTCTGCCGTGTGGAAACCTATGAAGGGGAATTCTCCTCACAGCATCCGAAGTGAAGGTGGATAGGAAGATGGCCTTCTTGGGAGCGTGCTCCAGTTCTTTGTAGAAGTGGAAGGGGTTCCTGAACTGGACCGTGGTGCCCTGGTTCTTCTTGAGCAGTTGCACGGGGGGTAATTCCAACAGGCCTGTGGGCAGAATCAGAACCGTTGATCCGAGGGCCCCTCTCCAGGAAGGCCTACGACAGGGGTCTCCACCCCCCCCCCAGTGGGCCGTGAGGCTGCAGGTTCTGGTTCCACCAGTCCAGCTCACCCAGTTTGACCAGTCAGCTGTTGAAGACTCAGATGAGTTAATGAAGTGAGTCCAGTCTGGTGCTGCTGCTGCTGGGTTGGACCAGAACCTGCAGCCTCACGGACCCCTGGGGGGGACCTGGAGACCCCTGGGGGGGACCTGGAGACCTCTGGGGGGGGCCTGGAGACCCCTGGGGGACCTGGAGACCTAACCCTGGCCTACGACCTCCAGACAACTCACATCTGGTGGTGGCGGTCTTGACGTTGTTGAAGGTGAAGGTACTTGAGGTCGCCGGTTTGGACCGATGGCCCCCCGCCGCCGCGCTGACTTCCACGTAGTAGTTGCCCATGTACCGCTCCTCGGACGCCCAGATGAAGCGGGTCAGGTCGCAGTGCCGCTCCCCCGTCGTCTCCATGGGTTTGTATCTTCAATACGAGCAAAGTCACATGTCATGGTGCAGCCTTTGGATGAACCAACGGGTAAATGTGCGAGCCGTACATCTGATCTCCTACAACGGTGACGGTGAAGACGGCCCCCGGTTGTGTATAGTTCCAGTGAACTTTGACCTGTTGGTTGTGGCAGCTCACTTCTACGTCCCTCGGAGGTGGAACTGTGAAGAGAAACAGCGTTGGGGACCCGAACGTCACATTTTAGTGGCAGTTCAGGTCGGGCACGTCTTTATTTTGTAATTCTAGGATGTGGGCATCGTCGGGTCACAATCTGATTTTGACCCGACGATGAACTTGGGTCGGATGCGTGTGGTGCTTTCAGTGGTTTGTCGGAATTTAGAGCTCCAACAAAAACTCCAAAAAAACTCTTCGGCCCTGCCCTCAAACGTCCTGTCTCAACAAAACACGGGGGCGGCCTCCAGCTGGCAAAAAAACTCTGCTTCCGGGTCTGCATCACACCAGAAAGATGAGGAAGGTTTCACAGGTGCGTCACGCCAACCTGCTTAATGAAATAACTCGTGGATGACTCACGCGTTGGCACAGCTCACGGCTTTGGACAGAAAAGACGTTTACGACAATCAAAGACGCTAAAAACTCCCCCTTTCTTATTAAATGTGTTCTTTTTGTTCAACTTTCAGTCAGTTGCTCCGTCTCCAAAACCAACCAACAAGAACAATGAAACAATGGAAAACCTCTGCCCACTCTGCTGGGTTACTGATTAAGCTAATTATA
Source organism: Lagocephalus sceleratus (assembly GCA_911728415.1). Taxonomy (NCBI): domain Eukaryota; kingdom Metazoa; phylum Chordata; class Actinopteri; order Tetraodontiformes; family Tetraodontidae; genus Lagocephalus; species Lagocephalus sceleratus. The sequence goes on along the minus strand of CAJVRN010000230.1, from coordinate 628,891 downwards.
TCATAAAATGGTTTCTATTTTCGACGTGCCCACTGAAATGATTAATAAATGATCAGACCTAAACTAACCCATAATAAATGATCAGACCTAAACTAACCCATAGATGAATGATCAGACCTAAACTAACCCATAAAAAATGATCAGACCTAAACTAACCCATAGAGAATGATCAGACCTAAACTAACCCATAGAGAATGATCAGACCTAAACTAACCCATAGTGAATGATCAGACCTAAACTAACCCATAGAGAATGATCAGACCTAAACTAACCCATACAGCAAACGTAGTAAAATTACAATTAAAATGTCAAAACTTTCTTAAAAAAACCTTCATTTTCATTGACTTTTCATTGAGAGACAGACGAGGTGTAATTAACGTTTTCAAGTTGAAATAAAAACTTTAAATCACTGTAGTCCAGTCCATTTCCAGTCACTTTCCATTACACTTATAAACAACTTTAAAGGGTTATTTATCAAAACGCCCCTCGCGGGTTTCCGAGATAACAGCGATACTTTTTCGTAGTTTCATTTAAAACATAATAAATCTGAGTTTCTTACCAGCAGCTACTTGACTGACGGTCATCAGCAGCCACACAAGGGCCGTGAACGCATCCCACATCGTGGCTCAAGCCTTCTCTCTCCCACCTCTGCGCGCACACACCTGTGTTCCTGACTCCACACACACACACACACACACACACACACACACACACACACACACACACACACACACACACACACACACACACACACACACACACACACTCACACACTCACACATGCACACACGAGCCAGGTACAATTTGCTTGTAGAATTACAGCCAAACTCATGAACTTGTTCCTGCGCCGGGAGCGACCTGGTAATTACTCAGAAGCGGCACCACGACAGTAGAGGTAAGACACCTGGGTGACGTCACGGCAACGCGTTCCTTCAAAATAAAGGGCGTTTCAAATATATCGCATTATCAATTAACCAGCTAAAATCCAGCCAACACCAAAAAACAATAATATGTTTCAGTAACCTTGTTCCTCTTTTATACCCTCCCCATTCGTCCTATTTTAAATGTAGATTTATTTTGTAAATGCTTTCTTATTTTAGTTGAGTTGATGTTCGAGACTTGTGAAAGAGGTCGAAATGAGCACTGAAGTTTGTCTCCACCTACAGTCCACCCACATCCCGACAGTGTACTCTTGTCTCCGTCACACGCCGATTCAGCCTCCATCAGTTGAAATTTAGGTGTGTAAAAATAGTTTCTTTATTTAAGCAATTGTCATATTTTCCCTCTGCTGATCCGGATTACGTGAAAGAGTGTTGCTTCGCATCGTGTCGTGTCTGCTGCTGGGACAAAGCGCGTTACCGTGCCAACAACGTCCAACTTCAGTGAAAAACTAAAGCCTCTTATGAGATTACAGATGCTGTCTTTTACTGAGTCAGAGAAAATCCTCAAAACTGCCCCGAGAAGCAGCGCAACATATGAAAGATGAAGTGAATGCGATCAGGTCCAGCTGGAACCTTCAGAAATGAATCCAGTAACCATCGACGGGTTCACGATTTAGGGTTTAAAGTGTAAACATTTCCCCCCAAATGGTTCATTTACGTCCCATTGACCTCATAGATGGATAGATAGATGGATAGACAGATAGATGGATAATCTTATTGGTGATCTTTAGTGGTAATTATCACGCAGCGTGCTGGGTTGCGTCACCGCATTTACCCACGAGCCTCTGCTCCACCTCTGCAGGCCCGAATGTCCTCCCAGTATCTCCGACCACTTAGCCCGCCACGTGAGGCGTAATTACAGCTGCATGCCTGGGTTGGTAATCCTGCAGGGACAAATCCCACCCAACACACACACACACACACACACACACACACACACACACACACACACACACACACACACAGACAGATGTTGGACCTCACAGCTGTGTACATCTTTGATCAGCATCTCCAGAAACAGCAGCTGGAAGCCGGTTGTCATTAAAAACACCGAGGGAAGCTACTTAACCTCCGTCCTAGTGCAGAACTCTATGGAGGTCCTCCATCCATCCGTCCATCCATCCATTCATCCATCCGTCCATCCATCAAACCAGTCATCCATCCACCTGTCCATCCATCCGTCCATCCAGGTAAAATGCTGTTTTTGGACTTGTGTCAGGGCCATTGTAACGATTCCTAAACTCCTCGCTCCAACCCAACGCCTAATGGTTTGTTGTGTCTGAACATCTGGACCAAATAAATCCCGAGAGCCGTGTGTCCAAGTGTGGCACGGCAGCTGCTCCGAGGATTCTTCTAATCCCTGATTGGAGGAGTGTTGGGGATTAAAACGAAAGAGAGAAGATATGGCTGATTTGTAAATCTGTGGAAGAAGAAGAAGAAGCTGATGATGATGAAGAAGAAGAAGGATGAAGAAGATGCAGAAGATGTAGTGAACTACATCTATCCGGTGTTCCACTGAACTAGTTAAGAACAAGATGGATGTGGATTTAAAAGTGTTCAGGTCACCCCAAACAAACGCCTCTCTCATCTTCCATACAGCCAGATGTGTGGATAAACCTCTGACTAATCCATATATTTGATCAAAATACACTCAGGTAGGATTAATGTAGCACACACACACACACACACACACACACACACACACACACACACACACACACTACTCCAGGGGATCCCTGAGAAGTTCTTCAGGACTTTTACAACAGTCACGATTGACTTGCACAAATGATTTTAATGAACAACGCGCCCATCCACCGTTAACCTTCAGCAGCCGCTCCTTCCTAATCTGGGCTGTTGGCAGGTGAGTGGCTGGAGTACACGCCGGCGTCTGTCGCAGAGGATCCGTGATCACAAATCCATTTTTGTGATTACGTTGATGAACAACAATGTTTTGATTTGATCCGTGGAGAAGGGCCGCCTTTTTCTCTCGCAGACTGACTGGCAGGGCCTTCGAATACACACACACGCGCACACACACACACACACGCACACACACACACACACGCGCACACACACGCACACACACACACACACACACACTATAATGCATCCTCTAAATCCCATCACTGGCCTGAATCCTGTTGCCGTGCTGCATGTGACCACATGTGAGCATCATCTGGCCCCTCCCACCTGACCCCCCCTCGCCCACTCCCCCCCCGCCGTTATTCTACAGGACAACAACCGCTGGACTCTCCTTCAGTCGGTCTCCGCGTATGTGCTCTACAAACGCAGCGTCCCACCACACCCTCCTCTTCACCGTCATCTCCATCATGAGGCGACTCCTCGAGAGCAGCTGGATGAGGTTCGGACCGGCGGGCCGGGGGTCGTACGACTGGGTGACGGGAACGCCTTCGACCCTGGAGAAAGAGGTCTGTAGAGCACGCCCTCCATCTCTCCTGAGAACAGAGTCGGTTTGAGGAATCGGGGAAAAATTGAAAACAGCTTCTTCAATTCTACCGAAGTCGACCGAAAAGTCGGAATGAGGACGGAAAACTCTCGGAAACTTCAGACTCGCAGCCTCGTGATGGAGAACGTTTGTGGAAAAGTCCTTAGGTTAGATTTGTAAAAGTAAATGTACGTTTTTTTTCACCGTTTTGGTGGCGTTTCGCCCAGTTCAATGTTAAAGGCGGGCTGGGGGGCGGTCGGAGCGAGGTGTCATGTCAGAAGTGCTCGGCGTTGATTCACTTTGAGACCAGACGGAAACCCAAAAAGAGCAGGATTAAGCTTTTCCTTTCTACTTCTTCCCTAATCCCGCAAATGTCGCCCGCAAGTGTGGCGGTTTTTCGGGGACAGGCAGAGCGAGGTCAGAGTCACACTCAGACAGATTGAGAATTAAAACATGTCCAGTGCGCGGCCCGTCCGTCTGCGGCCCGCCGGCTCATCCAGGCAGCATTAACTAATTGCTAGAAAAGCAGACAGAATTTGGGACAGCCAGCCCAAGTGAACGGTGTCACCACATGTCGAAACCTCGGCCTCCTTTTCTGGGACAGACTCCAGGGGGGTCGGGTCGGAGTCTCCTCAGAGGATCCCGGAGTGGCGGCAAACTCCGCAGAGCGTCAGTGCGGCCTTGTGCTTTTGGGGTTCACAGCAGGTCGGGGGGGCTTTGAGGACCAACGCCTCCTCCATTAACCCTTTAAACCCATTTGGATCATATCTGATACGCCAGTTTCTGAGACGTCTCTCTTTTCAACATGATCAATAACCTCCATAAAAACCTGTTGTACACCACCTGATACGTTCTTGTGTCTAAAGTTAACACAGTCGTGAGCTAAAAGTTGCCGAAATCGCCCGATGTGTCGAATGTGATGCAAAAAAAAGGCATAAACAAAATGATGTGGAAAAAAAAAAATATTGGGATTTTGTTAAAAGGTTCAAAAACATCTCATTTCCAAAAAATGAGACTTTTCTGGCCATTTCTGATGAGTCAGGCTTTATAGGGTTAACAGAGCAGCTTCCTTTGGTTACGGCGCCTGACCGCTATCGTACGACCTTCTCGGTTCTTTAGGGCTACGTCTGGAGCGGCTCCGACCTCGGGGGGGACAGGAAGTCTGAGCTGGTGGTCTACGTCGTCCTCCCGCTGGCCTCCGTCCTTCTGCTGGCGCTGGCGGTCGGCCTGATCTACCGCCGGTGCGCCCGCAGCAAGCTGACCCTGGCCAACGTCATCGCCCTGGACCTGCAGGACCCGGAGTTCCTGTCGTCCCTGACCAGGAACGCGGAGCGCCACACCAGCACCAGCTCCGACGGCTCGGACGGGGTCTTCGTCATGGTCTACCTGCCCCCGCCGTACGAGGAGACGCTCACCAAGATCACCCGGGCCGCCAGCCTGTCCAGCTCCAAAGATGTAGAGTCCATAAAGATTGAGGACCTGGAGGCCAAACTGTGTCCAGAGCTCAAGTCCGGGGGGCGATACGTGTGACCTGGAGCACCTGCAGACTTTCACTGGTCCTATTAGAGTTTGCTGTTTGGAAATTAACGTACTTAAGAATATACTCTGCATTTCTTCCTCTTTAAACTCTTATTTGCCCTCTTCGACAGGTGTTGTTGGTTCTGTCGGGTCCAGAAGACCGTCTTTTGGAGTTAAATGAGTGAGGTTCAGGAGCTAAATCAGATCAGAAGTGGAATAAGTGTGAGGTTCTTAACAGTGACTTGTGTTTGTACTTCAAACGTCAATAAATGCTGAATGAAAAAAGAGTCTCCTTCAATCTAAAGGCTCGATTTGACCAAAGCAGCGGGTCGAAAACTCACACCTCCAGGATTGGCACAGTTTGTGTGTGTGTGTGTGTTGTTCCACATGTAAGTTTGTAGCTATATTGATTTTAAGTCTGCAGCTGCTTCTTTACGACCACTTATATAAAGTAGTTTTACATACAGTTGTTCCATTGTTGACACAATGAGCGGCAGCAGTTACAAGATAATACCGAAATAATAACACAGTATCAGTAGTCTCATATAGTAATCAATGTAGTATCAATTATTCTAAGAGCTGACTTTATGTATTTTGACTCAGAATAATTATTGTATTTCATTTATTTTCAGTCGTCTTAATGTTGTGGCCGAAGACAAAGCGGCAAACGGCGACCTCTGCTGGTCTAGAATGAGAACTACAGCAGAAAATCCCGATTGAATAATTATTTCATTTATTTTCGCCATGAAAATTCTCATTTATATTATTTTAATGTCATAAAACACAACTAAAGGCGATTTACTTTAGTTTTCTTTTTTACCTTAAATCATACAACACTCATTTTGTTGGAAATTCTGCGGTGAATGTTAAACTATGTCAGCTTATCGCATTCAGCAAAGTACTCAGTGCCATTTTTGTTTTTGCACTGTCCTGGCAAGAAAAACATGATCCTGCAAAGTAGAACAAGAGAAAAAATGTTAAAAATCCAGTTGCCTTGAGTTAAAGATGTTAAGGTTTCACATCAGCGTGATAGCTTTCAGCAAATGAACTCACATTGTCCTGATGTCTTCAAAGTTTTCCCCACTGAAACCTTCTTTACTGTCAGAAGAAAAATACACTTGACTTTACTTCTGATGGTTTGTGGGCTCAAAAACAAGAACTACATTAGAGGAAGGGAAAAAAGCAACGCCGATTACGCAGAACTTGCACTGAATTCCGCAAATTGAAGAAGTTACCATTATTCAGCGTGAAACTAAACTTACATGAGGCTGGAGAAGCTCTTCAGCAGACAGCGAAGGTCATCATTTATGTCATCGTCAAGGAAGTCTGAAAAAAAGTTGCATTCATGAGCTTTTGTTTCCTTTGTTTTTCAGTGTCCTCCTCACCTTCCTAATTGTTCCTGACTTCTCTCCAAACAGTGTGATTCTCTTGCTGACAGTAAAGCAGAAAGACTCCACAGAATCCCTCATTTCTCTCTCGTCACATCAGGTCAAAGGTTACGTGACTCCTTAGTTTATTTGCACCGTGGGGCCAATCAGAAGAGGTCTTCTCATCTTATTTAAAGTGATCTATGTGGAATGAGTCTACAGAGACACATGTGGCGTCCTACAGAATCCACATCCATCTTTTCCCCTCAGTTCTTTTCGTGTGTCCCAGAAGTTACAGGTGAGGTGGAAAGGATGCATTACCGCCTTGAGCCGTTAGGGGGCGGTGTTGCAGCGAGACCAGCGAGAACTGCTGTTAAATTACTTAAATATGGACAAAGTTTCTTCGAAAAATGTGTGAAGAACAGGTAAGTGAGGAATAGGGGAGGTCCATTTGTTCGTACCTGCTCATTTAATATGGCACCTATCTATTTTCTATTTAATGAGCATTAAACCTGAGATGATAGAATAGATCTGTTTATGTCGTAACTCAAGCCTGTGTCTGTTTTATGACGTAAATGTCAGAGGGGACAAAGAAGACTAGCACTGTGATATCAGGTGTCACGGCCCTGTCCTGTTTGATTGTCTTGTTGATGTCAAAGTTATTTTGTTTCTTATCTTCCTGATGTCTTTCCACCCTTGTCTCCGTCTTGCTCCCCAGTGTCCAGTGGGTCCCTCCCTGTCCGTGTCTGTGGGGGGGTTGTGTGCTAGAACATCGTTAATCGCACATGCAAATCGCTTCTAATAAAAGTAGAAGAGAGCAGTTTTGTGTGTAACATGAGAAGCATTAAAAGGGGCAGTGGAGTGTGGGAACGGGTGTGTGCGTAAGCATGTTTGGTAAGAAGGAGGACAAAACATGTGTTAGTGAACACATGAGCAATATGACTCGGCGAGCATCGACCCGCCCCCGCCTGTGTGAGTAGTGTAGCTGAAGCTGTCTATGTAACTAAGACAAGCCTCCTGCTGTGTATCCATGTCTGTATTCTAATAAAAAGAGACAACGCTGGGGACGAGCAGGAGTCTCTGGGTCAACAGGGCAGAGTACGAGTCTGATCGGAGGGCGACTCGCCCTCAAGGTCAAAAGGTGCTTCAAAGTTTGGCCTCAACTTGTGAACCTTGTTGGTGCGCCTGCCAGAAGTGTATTCTGAGGACTCGAGCCAGGGTTCGAGGGCAGTAGCTGGAATCACAATTCATCCCGTTGTTGTGTTGACACTGACTACAACGGGACAGAAAACAGTGGACCTGAGAGCAGAGGAAATAAAGACACGCCTAGTTTTTGTGATGTTCACGCGGCAGCGCGGGAAAGGGAGAGTTTAGACGCGCGCTGAGCTGCAGGGCGCGTGCGGAGGCGTCGGGCCGGACCCACCGGAACAGTTGGCCCCGCAGATGTTGGGCCGTTGGGCCGTGCCGTCGCTGCAGGTCAGGCCGTTGGTGAGCTGGAAAAGGCCGTAGAACTTCCAGACCCGGTCGCCCGTCCTCCGGGGCATCTGGTTCACCACGCTGGTGTTAAAATGCGTCACGGTCTCCACAGCACAGGTAACTGGGACCGACAAGGGAACCGGGAGCAGCCATGAAGTTGAGGTTTACGGATTTATTTTAGTATTTTTATTTGAGTCACACACCAGAAACAGAGGAGGTTGAGAGGGAAAAACACCAGAACACTCAGGTGTTTGTAGTTTTACTCTATTACATGACATATATGGTTCTTGACATCACTGATAAAAACAAACCTTTGAGCACAAACGCTGATGGGTACATAATCCGTCCAGATTTGTCATATATACATAATATACATAACAGGTACTCACTTTTGGCCATGAAGGTCTTGTCGCTGAGTCCGTTTGTTTTGCCCTTCGTCGCCTGAACCATCAGATCCCGCAGACGACACTTGTCCATTGGCAGACCTTCAGCCAGAGCACAGCTCAAGAGAAGCACCAGCACGACCCTCATCGTGGCTCCAGCTCGATGCGGACGAGCTCCTTTTATGTGACCTACATGCTGTCCTCAGGGTCAGCGGCGCCCAATCACAGAGGACGCGCCGTGCTCGTCTGATTTGAATCACTCCCCTGGCGTTTGACACGGAAAAAAACATATCAAGCTTTGTTTTGTGGACGTGAATGGAGGCAGAGAGAGGGAAAACGATCTGTGTGCACGAATACATCTTTTCTGTTCGTCAGGTTACACCCTCCTCACTCTGAAAAGACCCCCCCCAAAAAAAAGAACAGCAGAAGAAGGAACAGTCGACGTTCCCATGTCATCAGAGGACATTTAGAAATCCTGAGGCTCAGGTGTCAGCATTGTTACTGTGTGTGTGTGTGTGTGTGTGTGTGTGTGTGTGTTTCTTGACAGCAGCTATCAGGTGAAGGAGGGAGAAGAAAAGAAGAGACTAAATGAAAGAGCAGCAGAGCAGCAGCGTGAGAGATGAACACACACATCCGTGCAGAGGAAGGCTGATCTGCTCGAGCCTCTTTTATTTATCAAAGGTGCAAGAAAGGAAGAGTCACCTTTTAAGAATCATATCCAAAAATATATCGAGAAGAAAGAAAAATAATCAGAGAATAAAAACCCCACACTATTCTAGACAACACACACACACGCACACACACACACACACACACACACAAACACACACACACACACACACACACACACACACACACACGCGCACACACACAAACACATGTTGCCTCAAGACCGATATGCCACAGATATCTCAGGATACCAGGATGCCAGAAAACACATTTTAATTACAGGACAAAAGTGCACAAGAAAAAAAATGTGTAAAACTGCTGTTATAACAACCCCACCCTCTTTCACACACACACTCACACACACACACACACACACACACACACACACACACACACACACACACACACACACCCTCACACTCACACTCACACACACCCTCCGCTCTCGACTAAGAGAAATGAGAAGCTTTTTCCTGATGGTAAAGGTCTTGAAGACAAACCTCCCAGCAACACCTCGTGGCTCTCTTCAGTTGTCCGTCCGTCTCCTCCTTCCAGAAAAGAAGAGACAGCAAAGTGTAGCATTTGTGTGATGAGCTGTGTACATTTTCTTTTTATCAATCTGATAACGATCAAATACATTCTCTAGTCATTCTGGAGCCACGTCCATCTTTCTCACTTCCTCTGCTCAGAACAATAAAATAAAACCACGCTGCAATTAAATTAATTTAAAATAGAAAACAGAAGCTGGATTAGATGACAGAGTTGTTCTGCCCTCAAAGGTTGACAGCCGGGGTCTGAAGGTCCCAAATAAACATCCAATTGATGTCTGAGTTTAGTGAACATCTCATACGTGTTCGTTTGTTCTTTCTACACGTGACACAAGTTCCTCTTTGAGACTGTCTTTTTATTTTCACTTGAATTCCCATTATGCCAACAATATACACTATACAGTGAGAAACTACATATACTACGACCTGGATGTAGAATGTAGATAAATATATACATGAAGACAAAAATGTACCACTTTGGTGTCACTCACTGCCTGTTTTACCAACTGACAGATCTGTTTCTGTTCTTTGAAATAAAACCTGAAAAGCAGAAATCAGCAAAATCACTTGTTTTTCTTTTGGTCAAACGGTCTTCATGTTATACTAAATATGCAAATAAATAATGGAAAGAGGAAGGAAGCCAGACATTTTTATCCACTTCTTGAGAGCGCACAGAAGAAGAAGCGAGGAGCCAACACACCAGTGAGACGTCTTTGTGGTCTGGTTTCAGACGAGCTGCTGCAGACCTGTTCAGTCACATCTGGACGCACAGCAGCAGCCATGAGTTTAACCTCAGCAGCCTTCATCCTTCTCTTCATCGCTCCAGGTAAATGTCTTCACATCTCAATAGTAGAATTGACTGAACGTGTACCACCACCACAGATTTAGATGATGAGCAGAGGATTTTCTGATCAGAGCTGATTCTGAAGTTACTGAAATATACCAACAAACTCCATCTGAAACATCTGCAGACACTTTAATCATGAGGAAGGAACACGTTTGGGTGGACAGCTGAACTATTGTCATTTCACTTTTGGGATTTCAGGTGATTTCATGAGCTTACCAAAGATTTTGCGTGTCTTCTAAATGTTGTCCTAAATGCTTTGGGGTGTCAGAATATGTGGCTCCAGCCAACAGTGTCAAACACACCCCAGACGCACCATCCATCTCAAGCAGTCATCTACTGAAATCTTACTTCACACCGTCACATAAATCAGTCCCCAGTGTTTCTGTCTCACTTGTCTGAATTACTGCAGCTAATTTCTTGAAGTGGGGAAACCTGCTGGGATGTTTTGAATGTTTGTAGTTTATTTTCAGAGTTTGAAGTCCTGATCTGAAATATCTGCACACACTTTAATCAGGAAGTAACAAGTCTGTTGGAGAGAGAGCGTCAAAGGTTCTTTGTGTCTCTTGAAGATTTTCTAAGTTTCTTTAAAGAGTTCACTTGAAGAGTGAAGCTACTCAGCACAGACGAGGGCTTCTTTCCTTCTTGCTGTGATATTTTCCTTGTTTTGAATGTTTGAATGTGTCTGATTGTTGTTTCTGATGTTTTACAGTTCTGCAGGGTCAGTCTGGTTGGGGAGTGACATGCAGCCACAGTCACATCTGTGCTGTCAGAGGATCAACAGTCAGGATCAGCTGCACCTACACTTACCCATATCATGATTATTATACGGTTACGGATAAATTCTGGTGGATAAAAGAGAAGTTTCCTGTTTATTTTAATCTGATGACAGACTCAGACTATTCAGGTCGTGTTGAGAATATCTGTGATGACAGCAGCTACAAATGTACTCTGATAATCAGAAACCTGACAGAGAGAGACTCAGCTGTTTACAAGTTCAGGTTCTTAACAGATAAATCAGATGGGAGGTATACTGGTGAACCTGGAGTCACTCTGACTGTCACAGGTAACGTCTTCTTCTGCATATTCATGACTTCAGTGTTCAGTATCTGATGGCTGACGTGTCTCTGTGTCAGTCTACCATGAATTGGTGTTTTTCTTCCTCAGATCTTCAGCTGATCAGACCATCTCAGTATCTATACTGTGGCAGCTGTTCTCAGACAAATCAACAAAGCTGTGTCTGGTCCAAGACTGGAGAAATGATCCTTGAAAACTTCTATTATTACGTCCCACAATCCTCCAATCCTCCAGACTACACCTGTACGACAGGAGGACGAGAAAGTTCTGGTGAGTTCACCAAACGGTGACATAATATGGTCTCCAGACGCTGATGTACAAATAATTTGACTGAATAAAAGCAGAAATCACAAATTTGAAGAGAGTAAAAACTGTAAAGTTCCCCATCAAGAGTGTTTCTGCTGCACTTTCAGGAACAGTGAAAGTCTTTTCTGTGTCTGTGTCATATTTTGATTCTAATAATTAATGTGACAACAACCATAATTGTGAGTCTGATTGTTTTGTGTGTTGTGTTACAGATGTGACTTACACTTCCACCAACATCTGTGCTGTCAAAGGATCCACAGTCACCATCAGCTGCACCTACAAACATTGGATATCAAGTTGGGATACTTTCTGGTTCAGAAACGGTTCTGATGTGGAGCTCAGCTCAGACTCACTCCGCTCATATAAATGCTCTCGAGAGTTCTATTCGTCCTCCTACAAACATACTCTGATGATCACAAACGTGGGTGAGAGCGACTCAGCCGTCTACAAGTTCAGGGTCAGAGGAAATGGAGGTGTTGGGAGATTAACTGGTGAACCTGGAGTCAGACTGACTGTAACTGCATCAGGTAACTCTCAGCATGAGTGCTGATGTCAGCAGCCGTTTCTATAGTAACAGGTGTGCTTGTTGATGACAGAGCCAGAGCTGGAGGTACGTGTGAGGAGACCAACGGTGGACCAGAGATCCATCAGGACAGAGCTGACGTGTGACAGTCAGTGTGGAGAGTCTCTCTACTCTTCTTACATCTGGTACAAGAGTGAGGAGACACTTCAAGGACAGACAGGAAGTAAAGTTGTCCTCCAGAGTGGAGATCCTCCAGGCAGATATTCCTGCTCCGTATCAGGACACACATCATCCCGCTCTGCTGCAGTGTGTGAGTTCCCGTCTCTGTTTCACTGAAATAACAGATGTGATGAAGAAATCCGAAACTTGGTAGAGATTTAGTTTCTTTGACTTCTTCTGATTCTGATAATCAGTCAGGGATTATTGGATATTTGTCCAGGATGACGATCCTTCAGGTTTGAATGTTCACTGCTGTTCAGCACCTCTAGGTATATTCATGTATGGATGAATACATGCATGTGGATTCACCTCCACGTTAACCAACAGGGCCATGTTGTGTAGTAAGGCTCTGACTGTGTTCCTGTCCTGCAGATGCTCCTGAAGGTCCCTCAGTGTCAGCGAGTCCCTCTGCTGAGGTGCAGGAGGGTGCTTCAGTCACTCTGAGCTGCAGCTCTGATGCTCACCCAGCAGCTGATTACAGCTGGTTCAAGGAGGGTACAAACTCACCAATATCACCACATCAGAACTTCACCATCACTCCTGTCAGAGATGAAGACGGTGGAAACTATTCCTGTCGAGTCTGGAACGTGATGGGACACAATGAAGCCACACTGACTGTGACTGTCACAGGTACTTTTTAAAAATGTCCCTGTTAAATTTAAGACGTTTAAATGAATCCAAATTCAAATTAATAAACATAGACATGTACGCTAACACCTGACTTATGTTGTTATATAAACTTGTTCAACAGTCATCATCATCTATTAATATCCAGCATTATCAACAGGGATGAAATATTTTCTGGAAAGAGATTAAAAACTGAAATCTGTTCTTTTATCAGATCAACTGAGAAAACCAGTATTAATTGGGTCAGCTTTTGGGATGTTTTGAATGTTTGTAGTTTATTTTCAGAGTTTGAAGTCCTGATCTGAAATATCTGCACACACTTTAATCAGGAAGTAACAAGTCTGTTGGAGAGAGAGCGTCAAAGGTTCTTTGTGTCTCTTGAAGATTTTCTAAGTTTCTTTAAAGAGTTCACTTGAAGAGTGAAGCTACTCAGCACAGACGAGGGCTTCTTTCCTTCTTGCTGTGATATTTTCCTTGTTTTGAATGTTTGAATGTGTCTGATTGTTGTTTCTGATGTTTTACAGTTCTGCAGGGTCAGTCTGGTTGGGGAGTGACATACAGCCACAGTCACATCTGTGCTGTCAGAGGATCAACAGTCAGGATCAGCTGCACCTACACTTACCCACGTGATCGATATACACTTAAGGATAAATTCTGGTTGATAAAAGAGAAGTTTCCTGTTTATTTTAACCTGATGACAGACTCAGACTATTCAGGTCGTGTTGAGAATATCTGTGATGACAGCAGCTACAAATGTACTCTGATAATCAGAAACCTGACAGAGAGAGACTCAGCTGTTTACAAGTTCTTAACAGGTAAATCAGGTGTGAGGTATACTGGTGAACCTGGAGTCACTCTGACTGTCACAGGTAACGTCTTCTTCTGCATATTCATGACTTCAGTGTTCAGTATCTGATGGCTGACGTGTCTCTGTGTCAGTCTACCATGAATTGGTGTTTTTCTTCCTCAGATCTTCAGCTGATCAGACCATCTCAGTATCTAAACTGTGGCAGCTGTTCTCAGACAAATCAACAAAGCTGTGTCTGGTCCAAGACTGGAGAAATGATCCTTGAAAACTTCTATTATTACGTCCCACAATCCTCCAATCCTCCAGACTACACCTGTACGACAGGAGGACGAGAAAGTTCTGGTGAGTTCACCAAACGGTGACATAATATGGTCTCCAGACGCTGATGTACAAATAATTTGACTGAATAAAAGCAGAAATCACAAATTTGAAGAGAGTAAAAACTGTAAAGTTCCCCATCAAGAGTGTTTCTGCTGCACTTTCAGGAACAGTGAAAGTCTTTTCTGTGTCTGTGTCATATTTTGATTCTAATAATTAATGTGACAGCAACCATAATTGTGAGTCTGATTGTTTTGTGTGTTGTGTTACAGATGTGACTTACACTTCCACCAACATCTGTGCTGTCAAAGGATCCACAGTCACCATCAGCTGCACCTACAAACGTTCTAACTGGATGTTAAGTCAGGATATTTTCTGGTTCAGAAACGGTTCTGATGTGGAGCTCAGCTCAGACTCACTCCGCTCATATAAATGCTCTCAAGAGTTCTATTCGTCCTCCACCAAAGATACTCTGATGATCACAAACGTGGGTGAGAGCGACTCAGCCGTCTACAAGTTCAGGTTCAGAGGAAATAGAGGTGTTGGGAGATTAACTGGTGAACCTGGAGTCAGACTGACTGTAACTGCATCAGGTAACTCTCAGCATGAGTGCTGATGTCAGCAGCCGTTTCTATAGTAACAGGTGTGCTTGTTGATGACAGAGCCAGAGCTGGAGGTACGTGTGAGGAGACCAACGGTGGACCAGAGATCCATCAGGACAGAGCTGACGTGTGACAGTCAGTGTGGAGAGTCTCTCTACTCTTCTTACATCTGGTACAAGAATGAGGAGCAACTTCAAGGAGAGACAGGAAGTAAAGTTGTCCTCCAGAGTGGAGATCCTCCAGGCAGATATTCCTGCTCCGTATCAGGACACACATCATCCCGCTCTGCTGCAGTGTGTGAGTTCCCGTCTCTGTTTCACTGAAATAACAGATGTGATGAAGAAATCCGAAACTTGGTAGAGATTTAGTTTCTTTGACTTCTTCTGATTCTGATAATCAGTCAGGGATTATTGGATATTTGTCCAGGATGACGATCCTTCAGGTTTGAATGTTCACTGCTGTTCAGCACCTCTAGGTATATTCATGTATGGATGAATACATGCATGTGGATTCACCTCCACGTTAACCAACAGGGCCATGTTGTGTAGTAAGGCTCTGACTGTGTTCCTGTCCTGCAGATGCTCCTAAAGGTCCCTCAGTGTCAGCGAGTCCCTCTGCTGAGGTGCAGGAGGGTGCTTCAGTCACTCTGAGCTGCAGCTCTGATGCTCACCCAGCAGCTGATTACAGCTGGTTCAAGGAGGGTACAAACTCACCAATATCACCACATCACAACTTCACCATCACTCCTGTCAGAGATGAAGACGGTGGAAACTATTCCTGTCGAGTCTGGAACGTGATGGGACACAATGAAGCCACACTGACTGTGACGGTGGTCCCAGGTACTTTTTAAAAATGTCCCTGTTAAATTTAAGACGTTTAAATGAATCCAAATTCAAACTAATAAACATAGACATGTACGCTAACACCTGACTTATGTTGTTATATAAACTTGTTCAACAGTCATCATCATCTATTAATATCCAGCATTATCAACAGGGATGAAATATTTTCTGGAAAGAGATTAAAAACTGAAATCTGTTCTTTTATCAGATCAAGTGAGAAAACCAGTATTAATCGGGTCAGCTGTTGGGATTTTCCTTTTTGGACTTATGGTTCTTGTTGTTTTCCTTTGGTAAGTAGGTGATGTTTCATCCCTGTTTCATGTGATCAAACTCTTTACAGTGACAATTAAGACTTTATGATGATTGGCAGAAGGTTTTACTAAAATATAGACAACATGTGTAATATTAAACCTGAGTTCTGATCCTGTGGTGACGTCACTGTGAGTGACAAAACACTCGTACTGACATCAACAACACAATCAATGCACAGTCGGACATAATTTAACACATGCAGAACTATTTTACTTCGTTCTGAGTTCAAGAGTCATTTTTGCAGGGACAAAATCACTTGATTGTGATTATTAGAGTGCGACGCCCTATTGTTTTTCTCATGTATTTTTAGGGCCCGAGCACCGAAAAAGATGCAAAGCCCTATTGTATTTCAAAAGTTTATTATTCTTCTTATTATTATTCGGGCCCAAGCACTGAAGGCGGTGCGAAGGCCATATTGTATTCAGAATGTTTTCTAATTTGTTTTTCTAGTTGTTATTCTTCTGCTAAAACAATCCCTTTTTTGACCCCCTGAACATGCAGGAAAAGTTGATTTTATTTGACATACCCCCCAAAGGAAGGCGAAAAATCTTTTATTTTCTGGGTCCCGAGATGAAACCTCCACATTTTGCTTTATAGCGCCCCCTATTTTTGGGGCAGGTGAAACTTGGTGAGTTTATGTATCGTACCAGGGTGGAGGAAAAACTCTCAAGGAGCGATGGCCTAACTTAGACAGGGAGTCCGCCATATTCCTCTGAACGTGTGTTTTTGGCACTAACGAACTCCTCCTAGAGCTTTCATCCGATTCTGTTCACATTGGACACATCTCATTGTGCATGGAAACCAATGCCCGACGTTAAATTGCAAAGCTTTTTTCATTTGGTGCTTTGTTTTGGGCGTGGCGGCCATACAAATTTTCAACGACATTTCAACGCTTCGCCAAAGAAAATAAAGTGGTGCAGCTTGGACATACAAGGTCAAATCAGGGTCAAAGGTTACAGATGTGATTGGGGTCGTGCCCTGAACAGAAATATGTATCAATATTCAGCTATTAATATAGCGCCCCCTGCTGGCCACAGGAAATGTCATGTTTTACATTGCGACGTCCTGATTGGACTGCGTTGAGCAGATTCTCCTCAAAGTGAGGAAGTCAACAAGGCCTTGGTGACAGAAGGTGATAACAAGCAATAAAAAAGTGGGTGTGGCCTTGGCGGCACGCCAAACATCAAGGTTTGAAAGATTGGTGTAACTCGCACATACGTAGTCCGATCCGCGTCTGACTCCATGGGTTTTCCCAGAATTCTGCCCCGGTAAGTCGGTACACTTGTGCAGCACCTACAAAAAAGTCTCTTGGACCCATGTGCTAAAATCCACGGGAAGTGAGCTGTATTAATTTCCATGTGCAAATTTGCTATATTTCCAGGCCCGCTGTTTGTCCTCAGTGTTTCTCCAGAATACATCAGATCGACTTCAAATTTGGTCTGGAGGTTCTCAAGACCTTTGCACACATGAACATCAAAACAATTTCAGCATCCGTCAAACGCGTCATCCGTGGGGGCGTGGTCAAATCCGTCGTCTGACTCTTCTGGGATTTTTTATGGAACGTGCATACATTGGAATTTAACAAACTCCTCTTAGAGCTTTGATCCATTTTTTTTTTCAAGGCATGTGATGCCGACACATGTACGATATTAACTTGCAAAGCTTTGTTTTGATATGTCACTTGGTGCGGTCGTGGCGGCAAGCTGAATTGAGGTGATTTCAGTGTTTTAGAGCACTTTTGTGTAGGTTTGGGGCTCCTTTTAGGCTCAGAGTATGAGAGGTGTCATTCCTTTGTTCTTGGCAGTCACAATGACTTTTTAGAGGTAAGGGTGATGTTAATTTGCAAGGCTTCTTCTGTTTGCTCGCATGGCACAGCTGTTGTTTCGATCTGAAGTGAGCTGTGTTTAGGTCCCATTTGCAGGGTTTGGATGCCTTCTCGGCTCCTGCTCTGACGTGTGTCATTCCTTTGGGCTCAACGGTCGCGTCGGTCTGTCACCCCGGCCCCTGACGGGCTCGGGGGTGCGAGGGCCCGTTCAATGCTGCTTGAAGCTTTAATTCAGATTTGCTGTGACTATTTCATGAATTTAATCTTTTTACTTAAACCAGCAGGAAGAAGAGCAGATGTAAGAAACAATTAGAGATGAAACCAAGGAGAAACGAGGTAAACTCATCTGAAAAAGAAGGATTCTGTGAATCTCTTAATGCAGTTTGATGACCACAAGAGACATTTGATGTTGTCCAACATGAAGCCGACTCAAAGGAGCAGAGTAAGGAACGGAACTTTCCACTTGCAGTATTCATCCAGTCAGTTGGAGCAGGACAGTGACCATCACTATTCCAGCGTCTGCGCCTCCAGACACCAGAGGGATCTGGACGTCTACGTAAAAGCATCTGGACACCACCAGCCAGAACATGTGGAAGAGGGACAAGATGTGGTGTACAGTGTTGTCAGTTTTAAGAGCCCCAGCTCTGCCCTGAGGTGAGGCACCAACCTGCCAGTTTTCCTGAACATTTATTAAAATGATGAAGGTTTCCACTCTTTTTGGTGCTTTATAGTCGTTTTTACCAAACCTGCACTTTTTATTTGTGTTTGTTCCTTTTTAGGACAACTGGTGCAGTGGAGACGGTGCAGGGTTCTGATGTGATCTACAGCTCAGTCACGACGTACTAGAAAACTGTAAATTGTGTTTTTATCCAGACCAGCACGAAGGGAATTGGACAATATTTGGTGAAGAGGACGCAAAGAAAAATCAGAATTCACACTTGAGGTTTTTATTTCTGGTCCATAAACAAACCAAATATTGTGTGTTCCTGAATCTGAACATATGTTTTATACTCTTTGTATTATCACAACATCAACAGTGGAGCGCTTTTTAAACACAGAGGTACCACAGACATCAGAAGATGCACGCACCAACAGAACCACATTCTGACAGGAAACCACTTCAGCTTCAGCTTTAAATGAACACATTTACTTCTTCCTGTTTCAGCAGGTTTAATACTATTTTATTTTCAGTCCTTTATATCACTTGACCATGCCAGCTTATTATCAGTATTAAATAAGTATTTAAGTAAATATTTCTTACTTTTGAAACCAGCATTTATGACACATTCTGACTTTTCTTTTTATTTTGTGCTTCCTGTTTCTTTGTAGTGAAGAAAAAAATTCAATATTTGAATAAATGTTCTCCAGGTTTATTCTTGATCATTCCAAATGATAAAGGTGTCAGGGTCTGGGCACCTCCTCTCCCATAGGGGGCGCCAAACCCTGACATGGGGCCAGCAGGTGGTCGCGCACCTGAGCTGGATCCCGTAATTACCTCCCCTTCTTAAGGCCCGGGTCCGACAGTGGAAGCTGTCGGATCGTACTTTTGTTTCACTGTCGTTTTGCGGGACTGTAGACTTTGGATTCTGCTGGTCACCTGCCCCGTTGGACTCCCGTCCTGAACCCCGTGCCCTTCTACCTGGATCCCCCGCTTGTCCGTTCCCCGGACATTCCCGGTTCGTGGAGAGGTAGTTCTGTTTGTTTGGACTTTTTCCCGTACGGGTGTTTTGTGTTGGCCCGAGAGCCCTTGTTTCCTCCCGTAGCGGAGCGCTTTGTGTTCTGTGGTTTTAAATGAAACTTGTGTTCTTCACCCGCTACCCTGCGTCTGCGTTTGGGTCCACCCTTCCGAGTCCACGCCTGACACCGACGTGACAGAACGCTCCGACCCGAAATGGACCCAGCAGACGCGCCGCGCCTCGGGGGGCACGAGGAGATACTCGCCACGCTCCAACAGAGCATTGCCACGCTCGCGCAGCGGCTGGGGCCCCGCGCTGGTCCCGGAGCTGTGGGGGTCTGGGTCTGTCAGGTGTGTGGGGATAGGAATAGGTCTGATGCGGTGTAGAGCCTGCTGGACAGCCAATCCCGGAGCAGGGCTCAAGACCTCACCGACTGTTCCGTCTGCCTGCCCAGCCATTAAGGCTGAACCCGCCCCGGCACCCACCACAGACCAGCAGAAGCAGGACGATCTCCAGCACCTCAACGACCGCCTGGCCAACTACATCCAGCAGGTCCAGTCCCCATCCCAGTCTCCATCCCAGTCTCGGCCCCAGGTCCAGTCTCCGTCCCTGGTTCAGCCCCAGGTCCAGTCTCCGTCCCTGGTTCAGTCTCAAGTCCCGTCTCTGCCCCAGGTCCAGTCTCCGTCCCTGGTTCCGCCCCAGGTCCAGTCTCCGCCCCAGGTCCAGTCTCCGTCCCAGTCTCCGTCCCAGTCTCGGCCCCAGGTCCAGCCCCAGGCCCAGTCTCCGCCCCAGGCCCAGTCTCCGCCCCAGGCCCAGTCTCCGCCCCAGGCCCAGTCTCCGCCCCAGGTCCAGTCTCCGTCCCAGTCTCCGCCCCAGTCTCGGCCCCAGGCCCCCCAGGCCCAGTCTCCGCCCCAGGCCCAGTCTCCGCCCCAGGCCCAGTCTCCGCCGGCAGGTGCCACAGGCACCCCAGGTCCTGCAGATTCCCCGGTTCCCATAGACTCCACAGGTCCAGTGGATTCCGCAGTCCCCCCTGATTCCGGTGGTGCCCCAGGTCCCCCCGAGCCTCCAGGAGGAGGAGGCCGCAGTTCCGTTGCTCCGAGCGCACCAGCGCCCATGCCGGAGAGCCTGGTGGCAGGTACATGCGTCCCTCCATCGCTTAACCCTCTCCTCCCAGCCCCAGGCAACCCGGTGCCAGATCCCAAGACACAACCAGACACAGAGCTGTTGGGGGAGGGTCTGTCTGGTTCTGGTGCATTACCCGCGGGACGGCTGAGCTCCATGATCTCCGCCAGGGCCGCCCTCCCCAGGAACACTCGTCTCCGCCGGAGCGCCCAGCCGCTGCGCGCCTCCTGTCGGGTCAAGAGGTCCACTCGGCTCTTCGGGGGGAAGAGGGGGACCCTTCGAGGCCGACCGAAGGATCGACCCCGCGGAGGTACAGCAGGGGCTCTGGGCGCCGTTGGAGGCCGCCCCCGCTTTCCATGTCTCCCGGTCCGAGCCGGTGGTGGGTTTGGACCTGCCTCCACCGGCCGAGATTTGGGACGTCCACCGGAGGGGCTGAGGATGGCAGCGGCCGGTGGACAGGGGAGGATGCGGTCCCGAAGAACGGTCGTGGGCTCCATAGCACCTCGTCCTGGACGGAGACGACCGCTGGACTTTCCGCCGCAGTTGGGGGGGGTAATGTCAGGGTCTGGGTACCTCCTCTCCCATAGGGGGCGCCAAACCCTGACATGGGGCCAGCAGGTGGTCGCGCACCTGAGCTGGATCCCGTAATTACCTCCCCTTCTTAAGGCCCGGGTCCGACAGTGGAAGCTGTCGGATCGTACTTTTGTTTCACTGTCGTTTTGCGGGACTGTAGACTTTGGATTCTGCTGGTCACCTGCCCCGTTGGACTCCCGTCCTGAACCCCGTGCCCATCTACCTGGATCCCCCGCTTGTCCGTTCCCCGGACATGTCCGGTTCGTGGAGAGGTAGTTCTGTTTGTTTGGACTTTTTCCCGTACGGGTGTTTTGTGTTGGCCCGAGAGCCCTTGTTTCCTCCCGTAGCGGAGCGCTTTGTGTTCTGTGGTTTTAAATGGAACTTGTGTTCTTCACCCGCTACCCTGCGTCTGCGTTTGGGTCCACCCTTCAGAGTCCACGCCTGACACCGACGTGACAAAAGGCTCATCTGATCATTTCAAGGATATTTTATTTCAAAACCAGTCAAAAAAAAAGATAAAAGGTGCCAATGCCATGTACATTCAAGGTTTCCCACATGTTACATTTTAAATACATCTCAGATGTGTCTTGTTGGGAAATCACATATCTGCTTCTAGAACAGAGTTTAAACCAACGTTCCAAGAAATAATCTCTTTTCTGTTCCATTCAAACAGTCAGCTAAAGAAACTCAGAAAAAAGACATATCCACATACATTCATCAGACAACACAGGTAACATTTTTGAGGAAGAAATATCATAAAGCTGAACCAACAGACGGCTTGATTAAACTACATGTTCTGCCCAAAGACTATGGAGCTAGAACAGTCTCAAGAAGAAGAGATGAACACAGACATGAATCAATTCACAAAAAAGGATTCACAAGTGTGTTTTGGGATTTGCATATATGTGACACAAAGATGAAAAACATTTACAATTTATGAGTAAAAAAGTTGTGCGAAATATCGACTGGAGTTGATTGGGACAAGCACATGTAACCCTGGTTACTGATACAATAACCGAGCACAAGTAAATATCAAGTTATAATGATGAATGGACCGGTACAGAAGATTTCAAGTTCGTAAGAGCCCTTATTTAGTATCCAAAAGACACGGCCAACAAAAGTTTTTTCATGCAACTTATTATATAATCAATAACATTGTGAACATACAAATATTCATGAACATTTATGAAACAGTAAATGAAAAATAACAAACTAAAATAATAAAGCCGGCAAAAATAAAACCCTTTTCCTTCTCGGAGTCAACGTTGGCCCTTGCTGTTTATCTCCCTCCAAACAGGGTTTGTGTATAAACGTATGGGTTTGTCCTACCACACTATCCGTGAGGAAGGGGGGTCAGGAATCATTCGCGATGCCAGGAATCGAATGCGGCTCGCCACCCAGCTCTCACTGGGAATCCTGGGTTGGTTCCTGGGATGGTTCCTGGGAACCTATCTTGAATCCACAGGAACACTCTAATGGTTGACAGAATGTGGATGCAGGCTCTTCCATCCAATGTCATCCAACCGGGAAAAAAACCTGACCTATGACCAGGTCAAAGGAAATCCAACCATATTATTACATTTAAAATCATATTTAATTTCTAATTCTTCATGTATTATTATCAAGTAACAATACACACTGTTGACAAACGGAACCTTCTGGCCTCAGATGTCTCACACAAGAACATGGACATCAGAGTCATTCATGAGTTCATCCTGTCAAACAGGTTTCATCGTGACGACTGTTGTCTGATGAAGGAATGAAAAAGTACCTGGGACCACCGTCACAGTCAGTGTGGCTTCATTGTGTCCCATCACGTTCCAGACTCGACAGGAATAGTTTCCACCGTCTTCATCTCTGACAGGAGTGATGGTGAAGTTGTGATGTGGTGATATTGGTGAGTTTGTACCCTCCTTGAACCAGCTGTAATTAGCTGCTGGGTGAGCATCAGAGCTGCAGCTCAGAGTGACTGAAGCACCCTCCTGCACCTCAGCAGAGGGACTCGCTGACACTGAGGGACCTTCAGGAGCATCTGCAGGACAGGAACACAGTCAGAGCCTTACTACACAACATGGCCCTGTTGGTTAACGTGGAGGTGAATCCACATGCATGTATTCATCCATGCATGAATATACCTATACCAAACATTCAAAACAAGGAAAATATCACAGCAAGAAGGAAAGAAGCCCTCGTCTGTGCTGAGTAGCTTCACTCTTCAAGTGAACTCTTTAAAGAAACTTAGAAAATCTTCAAGAGACACAAAGAACCTTTGACGCGCTCTCTCCAACAGACTTGTTACTTCCTGATTAAAGTGTGTGCAGATATTTCAGATCAGGACTTCAAACTCTGAAAATAAACTACAAACATTCAAAACATCCCAGCAGGTTTCCCCACTTCAAGAAATTAGCTGCAGTAATTCAGACAAGTGAGACAGAAACACTGGGGACTGATTTATGTGACGGTGTGAAGTAAGATTTCAGTAGATGACTGCTTGAGATGGATGGTGCGTCTGGGGTGTGTTTGACACTGTTGGCTGGAGCCAAATATTCTGACACCCCAAAGCATTTAGGACAACATTTAGAAGACACGCAAAATCTTTGGTAAGCTCATGAAATCACCTGAAATCCCAAAAGTGAAATGACAATAGTTCAGCTGTCCACCCAAACGTGTTCCTTCCTCATGATTAAAGTGTCTGCAGATGTTTCAGATGGAGTTTGTTGGTATATTTCAGTAACTTCAGAATCAGCTCTGATCAGAAAATCCTCTGCTCATCATCTAAATCTGTGGTGGTGGTACACGTTCAGTCAATTCTACGGGCTGTCACACACTTCAACGTGTTCTCCAGGGTCTGGTTGGTGCGCTCAGCCTGGCCGTTGGATTGGGGGTGATAACCGGAGGTGAGGCTTACCGATGCGCCGAGAGCGGCGCAGAATGCCCAGCACACTCGGGAGGTGAATTGGGATCCACAGTCCAAAACAATGTTGCTAGGAATCACGTGGATCCGGAACATGTGCTGGACTAGAAGATTCCCTGTCTCTGCTGCCGAAGGAAGCCTGGGCAGTGGCACGAAATGCGTCGATTTGGAGAACCTGTCCACGGTGGTCAGGACCACCGTGCGTCCCCTTGACGGCGGCAGACCCGTGATGAATTGTACTGCAATGTGCGACCAAGGGCACCTCGGAACATGGAGTGGATTCAGGAGGCCTGCTGGGAGTTGGTGTGTGGTCTTACCCCGGGAGCACACGGTGCAGGCGGCGATGAACTCCCCGGCATCGCGGGCCCTGGATGGTGTCGTTGCATCCTGGCTGGAGTCCTCAGAAGTGTATTCAGGCAGGCGCACTAACAAAGTTCACCACACAAGTTGAGACCACACTTCGAGTCGCCCTCCGATCAGACTCGTACTCTGCCGCGCTTACCCAGAGACTCCTCCTCAACCCCAGTGTTGTCTCTTTTTATTAAAATATGGTTACACAGCAGGAGGTGTATCTTAGTTACATAGACAGCATCAGCTACACTACTCACACAGGCAGGCGGGGATGAGTTTATGCTCACCAAGTCACATTGCTCATGTTTTGACTAACACACATGTTTGCCACGGTACCGTATCACACATGTCCAAGGCCACGTGGGTGCAGAGGCTACGTTGGAGCGGTTCTCAGCATACACAGAGCGCTTTACGTTTTTGGAACCTGGTCTGTAGGTTAGGGTGAATTCAAAGCGCCCAAGGGAGAACGCCCATCGCGCCTGGCGAGAGTTAAGCCACTTGGCGCCCCGGAGGTAGGTCAGGTTCTGATGGTCGGTCCAGACAAATGGTTGTGCTGCGCCCTCCAGCCAGTGTCTCCACTCCTGGAGAGCTAGCACCAAGGCCAGCATTTCGCGATTGCCCACGTCGTAGTTGCGCTCGGGACCTGTCAGGCGGCGGCTGAAGAAGGCACATGGATGCAGCTTCTGGTCTGCCACACTCCGCTGCGAAAGCACCGCCCCTACCCCGACATCCGATGCATCCACCTCCACCGTGAACTGGCAGGTTGGGTATGGCTGGAAAAGGACAGGGACGGTGGGGAACAGTACATTTAGCTTGGCAAAGGCGGCCTCAGCCTCCGGGGTCCACGCAAACGGGTGTGCCGACGATGTGAGCCTCGTCAGGGGGTTTGCCACACGGCTGTAGTCCCGAATGAAGCGGTGGTAGAAGTTCGGGAAGCCCAGGAATCGCTGGAGCTGCTTCTGGGAGGTCAGGGTCGGCCACTCGGTCACGGCCTGCACCTCGGCCGGGTCTGGTGAAAGCTGCCCGGCTCCCACAACGAACCCCAGGAAGGTCACCGAAGGCACGTGGAACTCACTTCTCGACCTTGACATACAAACCGTTCTCAAGCAAACATCTCAGGACCAGGCGCACATGCTGTATATGTTCCTCCTCTGTTTCCGAGAAGATGAGAATGTCATCCATGTAAACGAAGAGGAACTTGTTCGACATGTCGCGGAGTACATCCTTGACCAATGCTTGGAACACTGCCGTGGCGTTGGTCATACCGAAGGGCATGACCAGATATTCAAAGTGTCCCAGGGGAGTATTGAACGCTGTCTTCCATCCGTCCCCCTGGCGGATCTGGACCAGGTGGTAGGCGTTCCTCATGTCCAGCTTGGTGAAAATCCGTGCTCGATGGAGGGGTGCGAAGGCAGAGTCTAGCAGAGGGAGAGAGTACCTGTTCTTGGTAGTGATGTTGTTTAGTCCCCGGAAGTCGATGCAGGGGCGCAGTGATCCGCCCTTCACAAAGAAGAACCCTGCACCGACCGGGGATGAT
Source organism: Lagocephalus sceleratus (assembly GCA_911728415.1). Classification (NCBI taxonomy): domain Eukaryota; kingdom Metazoa; phylum Chordata; class Actinopteri; order Tetraodontiformes; family Tetraodontidae; genus Lagocephalus; species Lagocephalus sceleratus. The sequence continues at coordinate 603,067 of CAJVRN010000230.1, read as the reverse complement.
GATGGGTGAATGAAGCCAGCGGCCAATGACTCGCTGATGTACCGCTCCATCGCTTCACGCTCGGGCTTGGAGAGGCTATAGAGCTAGCTGGATGGAAGCGTTGCGCCGGGAAGGAGGTCTATGGGGCAGTCGTATGGGCGATGGGGAGGAAGAGAGTTGGCCGTTTTTTTCAAAAAAACACTGCCGAGACAATGGTAGGCCTTGGGCACACCAGAGAGATCTACAGGGGCAGGCTGGCTAGGCGAGGACTGAGGAGACGGTGAAAGGGCTGGAACGAAGACAGCGGGAGTGGCAGCCCACGCTCCATCCCGTCACCGAACTCATGGACCAGTCGATCTGAGGGTTGTGTTGGGCGAGAATCGCGGGTGCGGATGACGATGGAATAACAAACTACTAGATGTGCTCGCGATGGTTCCTGGACACCAACAGGGTCACCGACGCAATGCGGTGGGTAACCGTCGCGAGCGTTCGCCCACTTAGATCTAGAACCGTCTTGGGTTCAGGGAGCCTCTCAAGGGGAAGCCCCGTCTGCCGTGCCAGATCTGCGTCTAGGAAGGAGTCGTCCGCACCCGAATCGACCAAGAACGCCAGTGATAACCTCTCCCCTCCCCACAAAATTGACCCCGACAGGACGACGCGTGACGGAGACGGGCAGGACGAAACGGCACTCGCCAGCACTCCTGCGTGTGCTGACGAGCTCAGTCTTTTTGGGCCGCCCACAGTAAAGGCAAGAGTCGGAGTCGAGACGTTTGCGCCGCTCCACCGTGGTGAGGCGAGCCCTGCCCAGCTGCGTGGGCTCCTGGTCCGGAGAGCGCGGGGAGGGGCAGGGAGCCGGTAACGCGGGCGACAAGATGCGAGACGGCGACGCCGGACGAGGCGGATGAGGTAGAGGGTCATCGGGACGGGGACCAAGCGCTCGACGCTGCTCACGCTGGTAATTATTGACCTCGATCGCCCAATCGATCAACCCATCGAGGTCGCTGGGCTGAGTCCCAGCAAACGGCGCGTCATGCACCTGGTCGCGAGCTCACCCGGCCGGCCTCGGCGGCCAGGATACCCAACTCATCCGCGTAGTCGGCAACGGAGCGTGAGCCCTGGTGAAGGGAGAAAAGGCGTTTCGCAGTGAAACAGGCGCGATTCGGCTGATTGAACATGCGTTCGAACCCGCTGGAGGAAGGTCTCCAGCGGCAAGGCCTTGACGTGTACGCGCGCGCAGGACGTGTGCGCCCACTCCCACTGGAGTGGTGAACAGGCGAACCACGGCGAAGCAGGAACGAGGAACAAGGTTTGACGAACTCAGGGCGAAGTCTCGCTCGGGACAAAATGTTCCCACACCGACCTCCGCTGACCGCGCCCTCAAATAGTGCACTGATTGGTCCAATCAGAGCCAGGTGCGAGACCACAGCTGGACGTGGGGGGAACAGGCGCCCCCTGGAGGAGGCAGTGGAGCACAGGAAGTGGGAGGGAACCTCAAACCTTGAATGTACATGGCATTGGAACCTTTTATCTTGTACTTTTGACTGGTTTTGAAAAATACTATCTTTTAAATAATCAGATGAGGAGCCTTTATCATTTACAATGATCAAGAATAAACCTGGAGAACATTCATTCAAATATTGAATTTTTTTCTACACGACAAAGAAACAGGAAGCACAAAACAAAAAGAAAAGTCAGAATGTGTCATAAATGCTGGTTTTAAAAGTAAGAAGTACTTTAATAAGCTGGGTCAAAAATAAACATCCAGTTAATGTCTGAGTTTAGAGAACATCTCACACGTGTTTGTTTTTTCTTTCTACATGTGACACAAGTTCCTCTTTGAGACTGTCTTTTTATTTTCACTTAAATTCCCACACTGTCTTCATTCAGATTACTTTCAAAGTAAAAGACCAAGGAAAAATGTAGTTAATTGTCAATGTTAACTATACTTGAGTGTGATCAAATATATGTGTGTGTATTGATAAAATATGATGACTCATAGAAGTAGTTTACAAAGTGAATGATATTATCACAATAAAAGAGTTGATAATGACATATGAGGGTAAGAAGAGGACGTTTGTTCTTTAAACATAAAGCTGAGAGGCAGGTCTGTTATCTGTGTAGATGTCAGTGTTCATCTGATTACTGGAGGCCTTTAACCTGATCAAAGAGCCACACATTGATTGATTGATAGTACTTTATTAATCCCACAACGGGGAAATTACTTTGTTGCAGCAGTACAGGTAGTGTACATATATACACTATATATGCCTACCAGAACCTAAACAATCTACAATATACATTATGCCAACAATATACACTATACAGTGAGAAACTACATATACTACGACCTGGATGTAGAATGTAGATAAATATATACATGAAGACAAAAATGTACCACTTTGGTGTCACTCACTGCCTGTTTTACCAACTGACAGATCTGTTTCTGTTCTTTGAAATAAAACCTGAAAAGCAGAAATCAGCAAAATCACTTGTTTTTATTTTGGTCAAACGGTCTTCATGTTACAGTAAATATGCAAATAAATAATGGAAAGAGGAAGGAAGCCAGACATTTTTATCCACTTCTTGAGAGCGCACAGAAGAAGAAGCGAGGAGCCAACACACCAGTGAGACGTCTTTGTGGTCTGGTTTCAGACGAGCTGCTGCAGACCTGTTCAGTCACATCTGGACGCACAGCAGCAGCCATGAGTTTAACCTCAGCAGCCTTCATCCTTCTCTTCATCGCTCCAGGTAAATGTCTTCACATCTCAATAGTAGAATTGACTGAACGTGTACCACCACCACAGATTTAGATGATGAGCAGAGGATTTTCTGATCAGAGCTGATTCTGAAGTTACTGAAATATACCAACAAACTCCATCTGAAACATCTGCAGACACTTTAATCATGAGGAAGGAACACGTTTGGATGGACAGCTGAACTATTGTCATTTCACTTTTGGGATTTCAGGTGATTTCATGAGCTTACCAAAGATTTTGCGTGTCTTCTAAATGTTGTCCTAAATGCTTTGGGGTGTCAGAATATGTGGCTCCAGCCAACAGTGTCAAACACACCCCAGACGCACCATCCATCTCAAGCAGTCATCTACTGAAATCTTACTTCACACCGTCACATAAATCAGTCCCCAGTGTTTCTGTCTCACTTGTCTGAATTACTGCAGCTAATTTCTTGAAGTGGGGAAACCTGCTGGGATGTTTTGAATGTTTGTAGTTTATTATCAGAGTTTGAAGTCCTGATCTGAAATATCTGCACACACTTTAATCAGGAAGTAACAAGTCTGTTGGAGAGAGAGCGTCAAAGGTTCTTTGTGTCTCTTGAAGATTTTCTAAGTTTCTTTAAAGAGTTCACTTGAAGAGTGAAGCTACTCAGCACAGACGAGGGCTTCTTTCCTTCTTGCTGTGATATTTTCCTTGTTTTGAATGTTTGAATGTGTCTGATTGTTGTTTCTGATGTTTTACAGTTCTGCGGGGTCAGTCTGGTTGGGGAGTGACATACAGCCACAGTCACATCTGTGCTGTCAGAGGATCAACAGTCAGGATCAGCTGCACCTACACTTACCCATATCATGATTATTATACGGTTACGGATAAATTCTGGTGGATAAAAGGGAAGTTTCCTGTTTATTTTAACCTGATGAATGAGTCAGACTATTCAGGTCGTGTTGAGAATATCTGTGATGACAGCAGCTACAAATGTACTCTGATAATCAGAAACCTGAAAAAGAGAGACTCAGCTGTTTACAAGTTCAGGTTCTTAACAGATAAACCAGATGGGAGGTATACTGGTGAACCTGGAGTCACTCTGACTGTCACAGGTAACGTCTTCTTCTGCATATTCATGACTTCAGTGTTCAGTATCTGATGGCTGACGTGTCTCTGTGTCAGTCTACCATGAATTGGTGTTTTTCTTCCTCAGATCTTCAGCTGATCAGACCATCTCAGTATCTAAACTGTTCTCAGACAAATCAACAAAGCTGTGTCTGGTCCAAGACTGGAGAAATGATCCTTGAAAACTTTAATTATTACGTCCCACAATCCTCCAATCCTCCAGACTACACCTGTACGACAGGAGGACGAGAAAGTTCTGGTGAGTTCACCAAACGGTGACATAATATGGTCTCCAGACGCTGATGTACAAATAATTTGACTGAATAAAAGCAGAAATCACAAATTTGAAGAGAGTAAAAACTGTAAAGTTCCCCATCAAGAGTGTTTCTGCTGCACTTTCAGGAACAGTGAAAGTCTTTTCTGTGTCTGTGTCATATTTTGATTCTAATAATTAATGTGACAACAGCCATAATTGTGAGTCTGATTGTTTTGTGTGTTGTGTTACAGATGTGACTTACACTTCCACCAACATCTGTGCTGTCAAAGGATCCACAGTCACCATCAGCTGCACCTACAAACATTGGATATCAAGTTGGGATACTTTCTGGTTCAGAAACGGTTCTGATGTGGAGCTCAGCTCAGACTCACTCCGCTCATATAAATGCTCTCAAGAGTTCTCTTCGTCCTCCTACAAACATACTCTGATGATCACAAACGTGGGTGAGAGCGACTCAGCCGTCTACAAGTTCAGGGTCAGAGGAAATGGAGGTGTTGGGAGATTAACTGGTGAACCTGGAGTCAGACTGACTGTAACTGCATCAGGTAACTCTCAGCATGAGTGCTGATGTCAGCAGCCGTTTCTATAGTAACAGGTGTGCTTGTTGATGACAGAGCCAGAGCTGGAGGTACGTGTGAGGAGACCAACGGTGGACCAGAGACCCATCAGGACAGAGCTGACGTGTGACAGTCAGTGTGGAGAGTCTCTCTACTCTTCTTACATCTGGTACAAGAATGAGGAGCAACTTCAAGGAGAGACAGGAAGTAAAGTTGTCCTCCAGAGTGGAGATCCTCCAGGCAGATATTCCTGCTCCGTATCAGGACACACATCATCCCGCTCTGCTGCAGTGTGTGAGTTCCCGTCTCTGTTTCACTGAAATAACAGATGTGATGAAGAAATCAGAAACTTGGTAGAGATTTAGTTTCTTTGACTTCTTCTGATTCTGATAATCAGTCAGGGATTATTGGATATTTGTCCAGGATGACGATCCTTCAGGTTTGAATGTTCACTGCTGTTCAGCACCTCTAGGTATATTCATGTATGGATGAATACATGCATGTGGATTCACCTCCACGTTAACCAACAGGGCCATGTTGTGTAGTAAGGCTCTGACTGTGTTCCTGTCCTGCAGATGCTCCTGAAGGTCCCTCAGTGTCAGCGAGTCCCTCTGCTGAGGTGCAGGAGGGTGCTTCAGTCACTCTGAGCTGCAGCTCTGATGCTCACCCAGCAGCTAATTACAGCTGGTTCAAGGAGGGTACAAACTCACCAATATCACCACATCACAACTTCACCATCACTCCTGTCAGAGATGAAGACGGTGGAAAGTATTCCTGTCGAGTCTGGAACGTGATGGGACACAATGAAGCCACACTGACTGTGACGGTGGTCTCAGGTACTTTTTAAAAATGTCCCTGTTAAATTTAAGATGTTTAAATGAATCCAAATTCAAACTAATAAACATAGACATGTACGCTAACACCTGACTTATGTTGTTATATAAACTTGTTCAACAGTCATCATCATCTATTAATATCCAGCATTATCAACAGGGATGAAATATTTTCTGGAAAGAGATTAAAACCTGAAATCTGTTCTTTTATCAGATCAACTGAGAAAACCAGTATTAATTGGGTCAGCTGTTGGGATTTTCCTTTTTGGACTTATGGTTCTTGTTGTTTTCCTTTGGTAAGTAGGTGATGTTTCATCCCTGTTTCATGTGATCAAACTCTTTACAGTGACAATTAAGACTTTATGATGATTGGCAGAAGGTTTTACTAAAATATAGACAACATGTGTAATATTAAACCTGAGTTCTGATCCTGTGGTGACGTCACTGTGAGTGACAAAACACTCGTACTGACATCAACAACACAATCAATGCACAGTCGGACATAATTTAACACACGCAGAACTATTTTACTTCGTTCTGAGTTCAAGAGTCACTTTTGCAGGGACAAAATCACTTGATTGTGATTATTAGAGTGCGACGCCCTATTGTTTTTCTAATGTTTTGTTTTTTTTTCTTCGGGCCCAAGCACCGAAGGCAGTGCGACGCCCTATTGTTTTTCTAATGTATTTTTAGGGCCCGAGCACCGAAAAAGATGCAAAGCCCTATTGTATTTCAAAAGTTTATTATTCTTCTTATTATTATTCGGGCCCAAGCACTGAAGGCGGTGCGAAGGCCATATTGTATTCAGAATGTTTTCTAATTTGTTTTTCTAGTTGTTATTCTTCTGCTAAAACAATCCCTTTTTTGACCCCCTGAACATGCAGGAAAAGTTGATTTTATTTGACATACCCCCCAAAGGAAGGCGAAAAATCTTTTATTTTCTGGGTCCCGAGATGAAACCTCCACATTTTGCTTTATAGCGCCCCCTATTTTTGGGGCAGGTGAAACTTGGTGAGTCTATGTATCGTACCAGGGTGGAGGAAAAACTCTCAAGGAGCGATGGCCTAACTTAGACAGGGAGTCCGCCATATTCCTCTGAACGTGTGTTTTTGGCACTAACGAACTCCTCCTAGAGCTTTCATCCGATTCTGTTCACATTGGACACATCTCATTGTGCATGGAAACCAATGCCCGACGTTAAATTGCAAAGCTTTTTTCATTTGGTGCTTTGTTTTGGGCGTGGCGGCCATACAAATTTTCAACGACATTTCAACGCTTCGCCAAAGAAAATAAAGTGGTGCAGCTCGGACATACAAGGTCAAATCAGGGTCAAAGGTCACAGATGTGATTGGGGTCGTGCCCTGAACAGACATATGTATCAATGTTCAGCTATTAATATAGCGCCCCCTGCTGGCCACAGGAAATGTCATGTTTTACATTGCGACGTCCTGATCGGACTGCGTTGAGCAGATTCTCCTCAAAGTGAGGAAGTCAACAAGGCCTTGGTGACAGAAGGTGATAACAAGCAATAAAAAAGTGGGCGTGGCCTTGGCAGCACGCCAAACATCAAGGTTTGAAAGATTGGTGTAACTCGCACATACGTAGTCCGATCCGCGTCTGACTCCATGGGTTTTCCCAGAATTCTGCCCCGGTAAGTCGGTACACTTGTGCAGCACCTACAAAAAAGTCTCTTGGACCCATGTGCTAAAATCCACGGGAAGTGAGCTGTATTAATTTCCATGTGCAAATTTGCCATATTTCCAGGCCCGCTGTTTGTCCTCAGTGTTTCTCCAGAATACATCAGATCGACTTCAAATTTGGTCTGGAGGTTCTCAAGACCTTTGCACACATGAACATCAAAACAATTTCAGTATCCGTCAAACGCGTCATCCGTGGGGGCGTGGTCAAATCTGTCATCTGACTCTTCTGGGATTTTTTATGGAACGTGCATACATTGGAATTTAACAAACTCCTCTTCGAGCTTTCATCCATTTTTTTTTTCAAGGCATGTGATGCCGACACATGTGCAATATTAACTTGCGAAGCTTTGTTTTGATATGTCACTCGGTGCGGTCGTGGCGGCAAGCTGAATTGAGGTGATTTCAGTGTTTTAGAGCACTTTTGTGTAGGTTTGGGGCTCCTTTTAGGCTCAGAGTCTGAGAGGTGTCATTCCTTTGTTCTTGGCAGTCACAATGACTTTTTAGAGGTAAGGGTGATGTTAATTTGCAAGGCTTCTTCTGTTTGCTCGCATGGCGCAGCTGTTGTTTCGATCTGAAGTGAGCTGTGTTTAGGTCCCATTTGCAGGGTTTGGATGCCTTCTCGGCTCCTGCTCTGACGTGTGTCATTCCTTTGGGCTCAACGGTCGCGTCGGTCTGTCACCCCGGCCCCTGACGGGCTCGGGGGTGCGAGGGCCCGTTCAATGCTGCTTGAAGCTTTAATTCAGATTTGCTGTGACTATTTCATGAATTGAATCTTTTGAATTAAACCAGCAGGAAGAAGAACGGATGTAAGAAACAATTAGAGATGAAACCAAGGAGAAACGAGGTAAACTCATCTGAAAAAGAAGGATTCTGTGAATCTCTTAATGCAGTTTGATGACCACAAGAGACATTTGATGTTGTCCAACATGAAGCCGACTCAAAGGAGCAGAGTAAGGAACGGAACTTTCCACTTGCAGTATTCATCCAGTCAGTTGGAGCAGGACAGTGACCATCAGTCTTCCAGTGTCTGCTCCTCCAGACACCAGAGGGATCTGGACATCTATGTAAAAGCATCTGGACACCACCAGCCAGAACATGTGGAAGAGGGACAAGATGTGGTGTACAGTGTTGTCAGTTTTAAGAGCCCCAGCTCTGCCCTGAGGTGAGGCACCAACCTGCCAGTTTTCCTGAACATTTATTAAAATGATGAAGGTTTCCACTCTTTTGGTGCTTTATAGTCGTTTTTACCAAACCTGCTCTTTTTATTTGTGTTTGTTCCTTTTTAGGACAACTGGTGCAGTGGAGATGGTGCAGGGTTCTGATGTGATCTACAGCTCAGTCACGACGTACTAGAAAACTGTAAATTGTGTTTTTATCCAGACCAGCACGAAGGGAATTGGACAATATTTGGTGAAGAGGACGCAAAGAAAAATCAGAATTCACACTTGAGGTTTTTATTTCTGGTCCATAAACAAACCAAATATTGTGTGTTCCTGAATCTGAACTTATGTTTAATACTCTTTGTATTATCACAACATCAACAGTGGAGCGCTTTTTAAACACAGAGGTACCACAGACATCAGAAGATGCACGCACCAACAGAACCACATTCTGACAGGAAACCACTTCAGCTTCAGCTTTAAATGAACACACAAGTTGCGGCTTATAGTCCGTAATTTCCGGACTATAAGCCGCAACTTTTGTCACACACTTTCAACCCTGTGGTTTATGCAACGATGCGGCTAATTTATGCATTTTTTTCTAACGGCCGCCAGGGGCGCTCGAGCAGAAAAGGTAAGAGTGAGACAGGTGGAATATATGTGTCGAGGAAGATGCAAGTTTAATGTAACTTCGCGCTTTGTCCATGAATAAAATTAGCATGAACAGACCCTCATCATGGAAAATGCAAGAAGAAATGCATATGACGCAGCTTTCAAGTTAAAAGCAAAACGAGCTGGCCGATAAAGAAGGAAACAGAGCTGCTGCACGTAAACTTTTACCGGTGTTTTTTTAACCAGCCCTATTAGTGCTGTGCTACCGTATTCCTGCTGTCTTACTGCCGCGTCACAGGCACTATTTGGAAAGAAAATCTAAGGTATATTATTAAAACTTTGAAAACTCTTTCTGTGTACCGTCTTTCTTTGTAAATATCTCATGTTTCAATGTGGGCACATGCGGCTTATAGACAGGTGCGGCTTATGTATGTGCAAAATGTTTTTTTCTTTAAAAATGTACTGGGTGCGGCTTATAATCAGGTGCGCTCAATAGTCCGGAAATTACGGTACTTCTTCCTGTTTCAGCAGGTTTAATACTATTTTATTTTCAGTCCTTTATATCACTTGACCATGCCAGCTTATTATTAGTATTAAATAAGTATTTAAGTAAATATTTCTTACTTTTGAAACCTAGCATTTATGACACATTCTGACTTTTCTTTTTATTTTGTGCTTCCTGTTTCTTTGTAGTGAAGAAAAAAAATTCAATATTTGAATGAATGTTCTCCAGGTTTATTCTTGATCATTACAAATGATAAAGGCTCCTCATCTGATCATTTAAAAGATATTTTATTTGAAAACCAGTCAAAAAAAACAAGATAAAAGGTGCCAATGCCATGTACATTCAAGGTTTCCCACATGTTACATTTGAAATGCATTTCAGATGTGTCTTGTTGGGAAATCACATATCTGCTTCTAGAACAGAGTTTAAACCAACGTTCCAAGAAATAATCTCTTTTCTGTTCCATTCAAACAGTCAGCTAAAGAAACTGAGAAAAAAGACATATCCACATACATTCATCAGACAACACAGGTAACATTTTTGAGAAAGAAATATCATAAAGCTGAACCAACAGACGGCTTGATTAAACTACATGTTCTGCCCAAAGACTATGGAGCTAGAACAGTCTCAAGAAGAAGAGATGAACACAGAAATGAATCAATTCACAAAAAAGGATTCACAAGTGTGTTTTGGGATTTACATATATGTGACACAAAGATGAAAAACATTTACAATTCCATTTACAAGTAAAAAAGAGCTGTGCACATAAAAATACGGTTTATAAACATGTTTATGATGCACAGACACATATATTTTATTAAAATGTGTGTTTTGGTGTCCTCCTCACCTTCCTAATTGTTCCTGACTTCTCTCCAAACTGTGTGATTCTCTTGCTGACAGTAAAGCAGAAAGACTCCACAGAATCCCTCATTTCTCTCTCGTCACATCAGGTCAAAGGTTACGTGACTCCTTAGTTTATTTGCACCGTGGGGCCAATCAGAAGAGGTCTTCTCATCTTATTTAAAGTGATCTATGTGGAATGAGCCTACGGAGACACATGTGGCGTCCTACAGACTCCACATCCATCTTTTCCCCTCAGTTCTTTTCGTGTGTCCCAGAAGTTACAGGTGAGGTGGAAAGGATGCATTACCGCCTTGAGCCGTTAGGGGGCGGTGTTGCAGCGAGACCAGCGAGAACTGCTGCTAAATGACTTAAATACAGTTTGACCCGGAAAGTATTCAGACCCCTTTAAGTTTTCACTCTTTGCCATCGTGTCCTATTGTGATTTTTTTTAAACAATGGCCACAAGTATTCAAATCCTTTGCTGTGAGCTTGGATATTTAACTCAGGTGCTCTCCAATTCTTCTGATCATTCTTGAGACGAGCCTACACCTTCAGTGGAGTCCAGCTGTGGGTAATTCTATTGAGTGGAGTTGATTGGGACAAACACACACCTGTCAATAAAAGACCTTACAGCCCACCGTGTGAAGTCAGAGCAGATGAGAATCATGAGGTCAAAGAACTTTCTGAAGGGAGACAGAATTGTGGCAAGACACAGATCTGACCAAGGCTACAAAAAAGATTCTGGTGGACTTGAGGTTCCTTCGTTATACTTAAACGGAAGAAGTTTGGAACGACCAGGACTCTTCCTCAAACTGATCGAGCCGTCCAGCCAAACTGAGCGTCCGGGGGAGGAGAACCTTGGTGAAAGAGGTGAAGATGAACCCAAAGATCACTCTGGCTGAGCTCCAGAGATGCAGTGGGGAGATGGGACAAAGTTCTAGAAAGACAACCGTCACTGCAGGCCTCCAGCGGTTGGGAGAGAATGAAAATAACCCGGTGTGGTCAGACCAAAATCTTAATTCTAAACAGTATGTGTGGAGAACAGCTGCTCATCTCCTGCCTAACAGCGTCCCTACAGTGGATGATGGTGGGGGCAGCATCATGATGGGGGGTGTTTTCAGCTGCAGGGACAGGACGACTGGTTGCTATTGAAGGAAAGATGAGTGCAGCCAAGTACATTGATATCCTGGACTTTTCCAGAGTGTTGACGACCTCAGAATGGGCTGAAGGTTCACCTTCAACAGGACAATGACCCCAAGCACACAGCTAAAGTAACGGAGGAGTGGTTTCACAACAACTCTGTCAATGTTCTTGAATGGTCGAGCCAGAGTCCTGACTTGAATCCAATGGAGCATCTCTGGAGAGACCTGAAGATGGCTGTCCACCAACACTCACCATCCAACCTGACAGAACTGGAGAGGATCAAGGAGGAATGGCAACAGATCCCCAAACCAAGGTGGGAACTTGTTGGATCAAAAAGGTGCTTCTACTTGATACTGAGCAAAGGCTCTGAATACTTGAGGGCATTTCACTCTTTTTTAATAAATCTGTGAAAATTCCAAGTGTGTGTTTCTGACAGTATGTGGGTGTGTGTGTGTGTGTGTGTGTGTGTGTGTGCCTGAATGACAAAACATGAAATTGACTTTATCAAATGGCTGCAACATGACAAAGAGTGAAACATTGAAGGGGGTCTGAATACTTTCCAGACCCCCTGAATGTGTCTCCTCCTCCTCCCCCCACATGAGTCTGGTCCTGGTCCTCATCTTAAAGTCTGATTTGTCCACTTGAAGGAAACATAATTGTTGAGACTCTGGAGGTGAAGCTTAACTGACAAACATCAGTGTGAAGTGTGTGAAACTGCTGTGATAACAACCTCACCCTCTTTCACACACACACACTCAAACACACCCTCACACACACTCTCACACTCACACACACACACAACCTCCGCTCTCGACTAAGAGAAATGAGAAGTTTTTTCCTGATGGTAAAGGTCTTGAAGACAAACCTCCCAGCAACACCTCGTGGCTCTCTTCAGTTGTCCGACCGTCTCCTCCTTCCCTTCCCCCCCGCTTTTGCACTTTTAAGATGGGTTTGGTCAAACATTGCTGCCTCAGGTGAGTTCAGTCTTTTCTTCCTCCTTTCAGTAATTGGAGATGATTTAGTCCAGAACAAACACAGTAAATGTGAGTGAACGGAGGCATTTTGAGCCCATTACCTCATCCTCAGACACCACAGGAGAAAAGCAGCTGGAACAAAGATGACTAAAGTCAGCCTGATGATGAACGCCACTGCACCGATGGCCTTGAACAGCGAGAGGTCTGAAAGAGAAGGTTTAAGACTTTTGATGGTAAATCCAGGAAGTGATGAATCAATCACACCCTCAACACTGTTGACAAACGGAACCTTCTGGCCTCAGATGTCTCACACAAGAACATGGACATCAGAGTCATTCATGAGTTCATCCTGTCAAACAGGTTTCATCGTGACGACTGTTGTCTGATGAAGGAATGAAAAAGTACCTGGTACCACCGTCACAGTCAGTGTGGCTTCATTGTGTCCCATCACGTTCCAGACTCGACAGGAATAGTTTCCACCGTCTTCATCTCTGACAGGAGTGATGGTGAAGTTGTGATGTGGTGATATTGGTGAGTTTGTACCCTCCTTGAACCAGCTGTAATTAGCTGCTGGGTGAGCATCAGAGCTGCAGCTCAGAGTGACTGAAGCACCCTCCTGCACCTCAGCAGAGGGACTCGCTGACACTGAGGGACCTTCAGGAGCATCTGCAGGACAGGAACACAGTCAGAGCCTTACTACACAACATGGCCCTGTTGGTTAACGTGGAGGTGAATCCACATGCATGTATTCATCCATACATGAATATACCTAGAGGTGCTGAACAGCAGTGAACATTCAAACCTGAAGGATCGTCATCCTGGACAAATATCCAATAATCCCTGACTGATTATCAGAATCAGAAGAAGTCAAAGAAACTAAATCTCTACCAAGTTTCTGATTTCTTCATCACATCTGTTATTTCAGTGAAACAGAGACGGGAACTCACACACTGCAGCAGAGCGGGATGATGTGTGTCCTGATACGGAGCAGGAATATCTGCCTGGAGGATCTCCACTCTGGAGGACAACTTTACTTCCTGTCTGTCCTTGAAGTTGCTCCTCATTATTGTACCAGATGTAAGAAGAGTAGAGAGACTCTCCACACTGACTGTCACACGTCAGCTCTGTCCTGATGGGTCTCTGGTCCACCGTTGGTCTCCTCACACGTACCTCCAGCTCTGGCTCTGTCATCAACAAGCACACCTGTTACTATAGAAACGGCTGCTGACATCAGCACTCATGCTGAGAGTTACCTGATGCAGTTACAGTCAGTCTGACTCCAGGTTCACCAGTTAATCTCCCAACACCTCCATTTCCTCTGACCCTGAACTTGTAGACGGCTGAGTCGCTCTCACCCACGTTTGTGATCATCAGAGTATCTTTGATGGAGGACAAATAGAACTCTTGAGAGCATTTATATGAGCGGAGTGAGTCTGAGCTGAGCTCCACATCAGAACCGTTTCTGAACCAGAAAGTATCCTGACTTAACATCCAGTTAGAACGTTTGTAGGTGCAGCTGATGGTGACTGTGGATCCTTTGACAGCACAGATGTTGGTGGAAGTGTAAGTCACATCTGTAACACAACACACAAAACAATCAGACTCACAATTATGGTTGTTGTCACATTAATTATTAGAATCAAAATATGACACAGACACAGAAAAGACTTTCACTGTTCCTGAAAGTGCAGCAGAAACACTCTTGATGGGGAACTTTACAGTTTTTACTCTCTTCAAATTTGTGATTTCTGCTTTTATTCAGTCAAATTATTTGTACATCAGCGTCTGGAGACCATATTATGTCACCGTTTGGTGAACTCACCAGAACTTTCTCGTCCTCCTGTCGTACAGGTGTAGTCTGGAGGATTGGAGGATTGTGGGACGTAATAATTAAAGTTTTCAAGGATCATTTCTCCAGTCTTGGACCAGACACAGCTTTGTTGATTTGTCTGAGAACAGCTGCCACAGTTTAGATACTGAGATGGTCTGATCAGCTGAAGATCTGAGGAAGAAAAACACCAATTCATGGTAGACTGACACAGAGACACGTCAGCCCTCAGATACTGAACACTGAAGTCATGAATATGCAGAAGAAGACGTTACCTGTGACAGTCAGAGTGACTCCAGGTTCACCAGTATACCTCACACCTGATTTACCTGTTAAGAACCTGAACTTGTAAACAGCTGAGTCTCTCTCTGTCAGGTTTCTGATTATCAGAGTACATTTGTAGCTGCTGTCATCACAGATATTCTCAACACGACCTGAATAGTCTGACTCATTCATCAGGTTAAAATAAACAGGAAACTTCCCTTTTATGAACCAGAATTTATCCGTAACCGTATAATAATAATGATATGGGTAAGTGTAGGTGCAGCTGATCCTGACTGTTGATCCTCTGACAGCACAGATGTGACTGTGGCTGTATGTCACTCCCCAACCAGACTGACCCCGCAGAACTGTAAAACATCAGAAACAACAATCAGACACATTCAAACATTCAAAACAAGGAAAATGTCACAGCAAGAAGGAAAGAAGCCCTCGTCTGTGCTGAGTAGCTTCACTCTTCAAGTGAACTCTTTAAAGAAACTTAGAAAATCTTCAAGAGACACAAAGAACCTTTGACGCTCTCTCTCCAACAGACTTGTTACTTCCTGATTAAAGTGTGTGCAGATATTTCAGATCAGGACTTCAAACTCTGAAAATAAACTACAAACATTCAAAACATCCCAGCAGGTTTCCCCACTTCAAGAAATTAGCTGCAGTAATTCAGACAAGTGAGACAGAAACACTGGGGACTGATTTATGTGACGGTGTGAAGTAAGATTTCAGTAGATGACTGCTTGAGATGGATGGTGCGTCTGGGGTGTGTTTGACACTGTTGGCTGGAGCCACATATTCTGACACCCCAAAGCATTTAGGACAACATTTAGAAGACACGCAAAATCTTTGGTAAGCTCATGAAATCACCTGAAATCCCAAAAGTGAAATGACAATAGTTCAGCTGTCCACCCAAACGTGTTCCTTCCTCATGATTAAAGTGTCTGCAGATGTTTCAGATGGAGTTTGTTGGTATATTTCAGTAACTTCAGAATCAGCTCTGATCAGAAAATCCTCTGCTCATCATCTAAATCTGTGGTGGTGGTACACGTTCAGTCAATTCTACTCTTGAGATGTGAAGACATTTACCTGGAGCGATGAAGAGAAGGATGAAGGCTGCTGAGGTTAAACTCATGGCTGCTGCTGTGCGTCCAGATGTGACTGAACAGGTCTGCAGCAGCTCGTCTGAAACCAGACCACAAAGACGTCTCACTGGTGTGTTGGCTCCTCGCTTCTTCTTCTGTGCGCTCTCAAGAAGTGGATAAAAATGTCTGGTTTCCTTCCTCTTTCCATTATTTATTTGCATATTTACTATAACATGAAGACCGTTTGACCAAAATAAAAACAAGTGATTTTGCTGATTTCTGCTTTTCAGGTTTTATTTCAAAGAACAGAAACAGATCTGTCAGTTGGTAAAACAGGCAGTGAGTGACACCAAAGTGGTACATTTTTGTCTTCATGTATATATTTATGTACATTCTATATCCAGGTCGTAGTATATGTAGTTTCTCACTGTATAGTGTATATTGTTGGCATAATGTATATTGTAGATTGTTTAGGTTCTGGTAGGCATATATAGTGTATATATGTACACTACCTGTACTGCTGCAACAAAGTAATTTCCCCGTTGTGGGATTAATAAAGTACTATCAATCAATCAATGTGTGACTCTTTGATCAGGTTAAAGGCCTCCAGTAATCAGAAGAACACTGACATCTACACAGATAACAGACCTGCCTCTCAGCTTTATGTTTAAAGAACAAACGTCCTCTTCTTACCCTCATATGTCATTATCAACTCTTTTATTGTGATAATATCATTCACTTTGTAAACTACTTCTATGAGTCATCGTATTTTATCAGTACACACACATATATTTGATCACACTCAAGTATAGTTAACATTGACAATTAACTACATTTTTCGTTAGTCTTTTACTTTGAAAGTAATCTGAATGAAGACAGTGTTGGAATTTAAGTGAAAATAAAAAGACAGTCTCAAACAGGAACTTGTGTCACAAGTAGAAAGAAAAAACGAACACGTGTGAGATGTTCACGAAACTCAGACATTTATTGGAAGTTCATTTTTGACCCAGCTTATTAAAGTACTTCTTACTTTTGAAACCAGCATTTATGACATATTCTGACTTTTCTTTTTATTTTGTGCTTCCTGTTTCTTTGTAGTGAAGAAAAAAATTCAATATTTGAATGAATGTTCTCCAGGTTTATTCTTGAAAATTACAAATAATAAAGGCTCCTCATCTGATCATTTAGAAGATATTTTATGTCACAACCTTTTAAAAAAAAGTAACATAAAAGGTGCCAATGCCATGTACATTCGAGGTTTCCCACATGTTACATTTGAAATGCATTTCAGATGTGTCTTGTTGGGAAATCACATATCTGCTTCTAGAACAGAGTTTAAACCAACGTTCCAAGAAATAATCTCTTTTCTGTTCCATTCAAACAGTCAGCTGAAGAAACTCAGAAAAAAGACATATCCACATACATTCATCAGACAACACAGGTAACATTTTTGAGAAAGAAATATCATAAAGCTGAACCAACAGACGGCTTGATTAAACTACATGTTCTGCCCAAAGACTATGGAGCTAGAACAGTCTCAAGAAGAAGAGATGAACACAGACATGAATCAATTCACAAAAAAGGATTCACAAGTGTGTTTTGGGATTTACATATATGTGACACAAAGATGAAAAACATTTACAATTCCATTTAGGAGTAAAAAAGAGCTGTGCACATAAAAATACGGTTTATAAACATGTTTATGATGCACAGACACATATATTTTATTAAAATGTGTGTTTTGGTGTCCTCCTCACCTTCCTAATTGTTCCTGACTTCTCTCCAAACTGTGTGATTCTCTTGCTGACAGTAAAGCAGAAAGACTCCACAGAATCCCTCATTTCTCTCTCGTCACATCAGGTCAAAGGTTACGTGACTCCTTGGTTAATTTGCACCGTGGGGCCAATCAGAAGAGGTCTTCTCATCTTATTTAAAGTGATCTATGTGGAATGAGTCTACAGAGACAGATGTGGCGTCCTACAGACTCCAAATCCATCTTTTTCCCTCAGTTCTTTTCGTGTGTCCCAGAAGTTACAGGTGAGGTGGAAAGGATGCATTACCGCCTTGAGCCGTTAGGGGGCGGTGTTGCAGCGAGACCAGCGAGAACTGCTGTTGAATGACTTAAATACAGTTTGACCCGGAAAGTATTCAGACCCCTTTAAGTTTTCACTCCTTGACATCGTGTCTTATGCTGATTTTTTTCTTAAACAATGGCCACAAGTATTCAAATCCTTTGCTGTGAGCTTGGATATTTAACTCAGGTGCTCTCCAATTCTTCTGATCATCGTTGAGACGAGCCTACACCTTCAGTGGAGTCCAGCTGTGGGTAATTCTATTGAGTGGAGTTGATTGGGACAAACACACACCTGTCAATAAAAGACCTTACAGCCCACTGTGTGAAGTCAGAGCAGATGAGAATCATGAGGTCAAAGAACTTTCTGAAGGGAGACAGAATTGTGGCAAGACACAGATCTGACCAAGGCTACAAAAAAGATTATGGTGGACTTGAGGTTCCTTCATTATACTTAAACGGAAGAAGTTTGGAACGACCAGGACTCTTCCTCCAACTGATCGAGCCGTCCAGCCAAACTGAGCATCCGGGGGAGGAGAACCTTGGTGAAAGAGGTGAAGAAGAACCCAAAGATCACTCTGGCTGAGCTCCAGAGATGCAGTGGGGAGATGGGACAAAGTTCTAGAAGGACAACCATCACTGCAGGCCTCCAGCGGTTGGGAGAGAATGAAAATAACCCGGTGTGGTCAGACCAAAATCTTAATTCTAAGCGGTGTGTGTGGAGAACAGCTGCTCATCTCCTGCCTAACAGCGTCCCTACAGTGGATGATGGTGGGGGCAGCATCATGATGGGGGTGTTTTCAGCTGCAGGGACAGGACGACTGGTTGCTATTGAAGGAAAGATGAGTGCAGCCAAGTACATTGATATCCTGGACTTTTCCAGAGTGTTGACGACCTCAGAATGGGCTGAAGGTTCACCTTCAACAGGACAATGACCCCAAGCACACAGCTAAAGTAACGGAGGAGTGGTTTCACAACAACTCTGTCAATGTTCTTGAATGGTCGAGCCAGAGTCCTGACTTGAATCCAATGGAGCATCTCTGGAGAGACCTGAAGATGGCTGTCCACCAACACTCACCATCCAACCTGACAGAACTGGAGAGGATCAAGGAGGAACGGCAACAGATCCCCAAACCAAGGTGGGAACTTGTTGGATCAAAAAGGTGCTTCTACTTGATACTGAGCAAAGGCTCTGAATACTTGAGGGCATTTCAGTCGTCTTTAATAAATCTGTAAAAATTCCAAGTGTGTGTTTCTGGCAGTATTGGGTGGTGTGTGTGTGTGTGTGTGTGTGTGTGTGTGTGTGTGTGTGTGTGTGTGTGTGTGTGTGTGTGTGTGTGTGTGTGTGTGTGTGTGTGTGTGTGTGTGTGTGTGTGTGTGTGTGTGTGTGTGTGTGTGTGTGTGTGTGTGTGTGTGTGTGTGTGTGTGTGTGTGTGTGTGTGTGTGTGTGTGTGTGTGTGTGTGTGTGTGTGTGTGTGTGTGTGTGTGACAAAACATGAAATTGACTTTGTCAAATGGCTGCAACATGACAGAGTGAAACATTGAAGGGGGTCTGAATACTTTCCAGACCCCCTGAATGTGTCTCCTCCTCCTCCCCCCACATGAGTCTGGTCCTGGTCCTCATCTTAAAGTCTGATTTGTCCACTTGAAGGAAACATAATTGTTGAGACTCTGGAGGTGAAGCTTAACTGACAAACATCAGTGTGAAGTGTGTGAAACTACAGTGATAACAACCTCACCCTCTTTCACAAACACACACTCACACACACCCTCACACTCACACACTCAGACACACACACCCTCTGCTCTCGACTAAGAGAAATGAGAAGCTTTTTCCTGATGGTAAAGGTCTTGAAGACAAACCTCCCAGCAACACCTCGTGGCTCTCTTCAGTTGTCCGACTGTCTCCTCCTTCCCTTCCCCCCCGCTTTTGCACTTTTAAGATGGGTTTGTTCAAACATTGCTGCCTTCACTCATCAGTAAGTGTGTTGCTCTGCTGTTGGCGCTCCAGACATTTCTCTGTTTCAGTCTAACGGTCTTGATTCACTTTAAAAAGATTTGCTTTGGGCGTTGTGCTGCTTTTTGCTCTGTCTACAGGGCCCTGCTGCAGCTCCTTTTATGGGCATTAGTGGGCGGTGACTTATGCTAATCATATGTTAATTAGACTCACCTCGCACGCGCTCCCAACTTACGCATAGATGGCATTCATCAATCTACGAACACAGCTACGAACATTTCTGATACTTACGAACGCGTTGATGAATCTGACGTAAGGTTTCCTTAAGAAACTTCTTAAGAACTTAAGAAAGAATCTAAGAAGATTCTTAAGAACATATTGGTGAATGAGGCCCAATGTTATTGATTATATAATAAGTTGCATGAAAAACTTTTAACTATTGTTGGCCGTGTCTTTTGGATACTAAATAATAAGGGCTCTTACGAACTTGAAATCTTCTGTACCGGTCCATTCATCATTATAACTTGATATTTACTTGCTCGGTTATTGTATTTGTAGCAGGCTGAGCCTCGTCCACTCTGATTGGCTCCGCTTGCTCCGGATGTCCCCGATGAGGGCGCTGATTATAAAAGCGCAGGTGGCGCCCTGGGAGTCCTCTTGCTGCGTAACTTCCGGGTACTCTGTTTTGCAGGGTAAGTGGTGACCCGTCTCCACTATGTGCATGAAAGTTGCCTTTCCCGTTGCGTTTCCCTTTCAGCACTTGGAGTGCGTCTTCCCCTCACCGGGGACAATTTGTCCGTACATGTGACCGGCTCGCTAGCACAGCTACACTGTCCGCTCCGAGACGCCCACCGCGAGGCCCCATCGCAGGTATGTGGCAGCACGACCAATGGAGGTGGTCGCTTCAGCGTTATTAACTCTTTTTCCGCTGTAGCACCAGAGTCGGGTGTCCGTAACGACACCTAGACGGCACGCGGTTGTTCGGTCCGCTGCTGTTTTGCCTCGTTTGGTTGTTGCCGTAAGCACTGTCGTACCCACACCGCCCTTCTGGAGGCGCTACACGCATCGCACCCAAGGGAGTGTGGGGAATTATTTTGGGCTTGGGGGGGGGCAGATAACGGATTCATTTTGTTGTGATGCACGTTTTCTTTTCTAACTGTGCCTGTCTCTTTTGTGTCTGGGTGCTTTATTTAACATTAATAGTATAGATTTCTTTTGCATCAAACCATTTGTTTCCGTTTGTGCGCTTATTTGGCTTTAGTTACAGCACTTGCTTGCTGTGTAGTGGTTGCATGCTTTGTGCTGAGTGCAGTTTATTTATTTCTTTTGTTTGTGTTGCATGTTGTTTGGCGTTTAATCCATTTCTGTCCGCCCGCCCAATTGGGTTTATTGTCCTGGAAAGGGTTAATTTGTAGTCGGGTGGGTTACTTGTTTGTTGTCTGGGAGGTTTGATTTGGGGTGGTTTTATATATTGTTTGGGGAGTTTTAGTTATCTTAGTGGGAGGGGTATTTTAAAGTCGAGCCACGTAGCCTTTATTTTATCGTTATTGCGCAAAGAAAAAGAACTGTTTCCCTTGTACAAATAAAGTGTTTTCTTTGTATATACTGGACCCCGTCTCAAGCCTTCATTAGCCACGTACTTGTGCGCTCACTCATTCATTCTCCAGGTGGAGTTCCTGGGGTGGCGTTGTTGGTTTATCCCTACTCCTCTTTACCCACCAAATTGAGCTCAGGACTTGAGACCGGTTGTGTCCAATTTGGTACCTCCTTCTCCCCCGCCCCCTTTTGGCTGCCACATATTGGTAACCAGGGTTACATGTGCTTGTCCCAATCAACTCCACTCGATTATATTTCGCGCAACTTTTTTTACACTCATATAAATTGTAAATGTTTTTCATCTTTGTGTCACATATATGTAAATCCCAAAACACACTTGTGAATCCTTTTTTGTGAATTGATTAATTTCTGTGTTCATCTCTTCTTCTTGAGACTGTTCTAGCTCCATAGTCTTTGGGCAGAACATGTAGTTTAATCAGGCCGTCTGTTGGTTCAGCTTTATGATATTTCTTTCTCAAAAATGTTACCTGTGTTGTCTGATGAATGTATGTGGATATGTCTTTTTTCTGAGTTTCTTTAGCTGACTGTTTGAATGGAACAGAAAAGAGATTATTTCTTGGAACGTTGGTTTAAACTCTTTTCTAGAAGCAGATATGTGATTTCCCAACAAGACACATCTGAAATGTATTTAAAATGTAACATGTGGGAAACCTTGAATGTACATGGCATTGGCACCTTTTATCTTGTTTTTTTTTTTTGACTGGTTTTGAAATAAAATTCTTTTAAATGATCAGATGAGGAGCCTTTATCATTTGTAATCAAGAATAAACCTGGAGAACATTCATTCAAATATTGAATTTTTTTTCTTCACTACAAAGAAACAGGAAGCACAAAATAAAAAGAAAAGTCAGAATGTGTCATAAATGCTGGTTTCAAAAGTAAAAAATATTTACTTAAATACTTATTTAATACTAATAATAAGCTGGCATGGTCAAGTGATATAAAGGACTGAAAATAAAATAGTATTAAACCTGCTGAAACAGGAAGAGGTAAATGTGTTCATTTAAAGCTGAAGTGGTTTCCTGTCAGAATGTGGTTCTGTTGGTGCGTGCATCTTCTGATGTCTGTGGTACCTCTGTGTTTAAAAAGCGCTCCACTGCTGATGTTGTGATAATACAAAGAGTATAAAACATATGTTCAGATTCAGGAACACACAATATTTGGTTTGTTTATGGACCAGAAATAAAAACCTCAAGTGTGAATTCTGATTTTTCTTTGTGTCCTCTTCACCAAATATTGTCCAATTCCCTTCGTGCTGGTCTGGATAAAAACACAATTTACAGTTTTCTAGTACGTCATGACTGAGCTGTAGATCACATCAGAACCCTGCACCATCTCCACTGCACCAGTTGTCCTAAAAAGGAACAAACACAAATAAAAAGTGCAGGTTTGGTAAAAACGACTATAAAGCACCAAAAGAGTGGAAACCTTCATCATTTTAATAAATGTTCAGGAAAACTGGCAGGTTGGTGCCTCACCTCAGGGCAGAGCTGGGGCTCTTAAAACTGACACCACTGTACACCACATCTTGTCCCTCTTCCACATGTTCTGGCTGGTGGTGTCCAGATGCTTTTACGTAGACGTCCAGATCCCTCTGGTGTCTGGAGGAGCAGACGCTGGAAGACTGATGGTCACTGTCCTGCTCCAACTGACTGGATGAATACTGCAAGTGGAAAGTTCCGTTCCTTACTCTGCTCCTTTGAGTCGGCTTCATGTTGGACAACATCAAATGTCTCTTGTGGTCATCAAACTGCATTAAGAGATTCACAGAATCCTTCTTTTTCAGATGAGTTTACCTCGTTTCTCCTTGGTTTCATCTCTAATTGTTTCTTACATCCGTTCTTCTTCCTGCTGGTTCAATTCAAAAGATTCAATTCATGAAATAGTCACAGCAAATCTAAATCATCACAATCAAGTGATTTTGTCCCTGCAAAAGTGACTCTTGAACTCAGAACGAAGTAAAATAGTTCTGCGTGTGTTAAATTATGTCCGACTGTGCATTGATTGTGTTGTTGATGTCAGTACGAGTGTTTTGTCACTCACAGTGACGTCACCACAGGATCAGAACTCAGGTTTAATATTACACATGTTGTCTATATTTTAGTAAAACCTTCTGCCAATCATCATAAAGTCTTAATTGTCACTGTAAAGAGTTTGACCACATGAAACAGGGATGAAACATCACCTACTTACCAAAGGAAAACAACAAGAACCATAAGTCCAAAAAGGAAAATCCCAACAGCTGACCCGATTAATACTGGTTTTCCTACAGGTTTTCCTTGTTGATCTGATAAAAGAACAGAATTTCAGTTTTTAATCTCTTTCCAGAAAATATTTCATCCCTGTTGATAATGCTGGATATTAATAGATGATGATGACTGTTGAACAAGTTTATATAACAACATAAGTCAGGTGTTAGCGTACATGTCTATGTTTATTAGTTTGAATTTGGATTCATTTAAACGTCTTAAATTTAACAGGGACATTTTTAAAAAGTACCTGAGACCACCGTCACAGTCAGTGTGGCTTCATTGTGTCCCATCACGTTCCAGACTCGACAGGAATACTTTCCACCGTCTTCATCTCTGACAGGAGTGATGGTGAAGTTGTGATGTGGTGATATTGGTGAGTTTGTACCCTCCTTGAACCAGCTGTAATTAGCTGCTGGGTGAGCATCAGAGCTGCAGCTCAGAGTGACTGAAGCACCCTCCTGCACCACAGCAGAGGGACTCGCTGACACTGAGGGACCTTCAGGAGCATCTGCAGGACAGGAACACAGTCAGAGCCTTACTACACAACATGGCCCTGTTGGTTAACGTGGAGGTGAATCCACATGCATGTATTCATCCATACATGAATATACCTAGAGGTGCTGAACAGCAGTGAACATTCAAACCTGAAGGATCGTCATCCTGGACAAATATCCAATAATCCCTGACTGATTATCAGAATCAGAAGAAGTCAAAGAAACTAAATCTCTACCAAGTTTCTGATTTCTTCATCACATCTGTTATTTCAGTGAAACAGAGACGGGAACTCACACACTGCAGCAGAGCGGGATGATGTGTGTCCTGATACGGAGCAGGAATATCTGCCTGGAGGATCTCCACTCTGGAGGACAACTTTACTTCCTGTCTCTCCTTGAAGTTGCTCCTCATTCTTGTACCAGATGTAAGAAGAGTAGAGAGACTCTCCACACTGACTGTCACACGTCAGCTCTGTCCTGATGGGTCTCTGGTCCACCGTTGGTCTCCTCACACGTACCTCCAGCTCTGGCTCTGTCATCAACAAGCACACCTGTTACTATAGAAACGGCTGCTGACATCAGCACTCATGCTGAGAGTTACCTGATGCAGTTACAGTCAGTCTGACTCCAGGTTCACCAGTTAATCTCCCAACACCTCCATTTCCTCTGACCCTGAACTTGTAGACGGCTGAGTCTCTCTCACCCACGTTTGTGATCATCAGAGTATCTTTGATGGAGGACGAATAGAACTCTTGAGAGCGTTTATATGAGCGGAGTGAGTCTGAGCTGAGCTCCACATCAGAACCGTTTCTGAACCAGAAAGTATCCCAACTTGATATCTTGTTAGAACGTTTGTAGGTGCAGCTGATCCTGACTGTGGATCCTCTGACAGCACAGATGTGACTGTGGCTGTATGTCACTCCCCAACCAGACCGACCCTGCAGAACTGTAAAACATCAGAAACAACAATCAGACACATTCAAACATTCAAAACAAGGAAAATATCACAGCAAAAAGGAAAGAAGCCCTCGTCTGTGCTGAGTAGCTTCACTCTTCAAGTGAACTATTTAAAGAAACTTAGAAAATCTTCAAGAGACACAAAGAACCTTTGACGCTCTCTCTCCAACAGACCTGTTACTTCCTGATTAAAGTGTGTGCAGATATTTCAGATCAGGACTTCAAACTCTGAAAATAAACTACAAACATTCAAAACATCCCAGCAGGTTTCCCCACTTCAAGAAATTAGCTGCAGTAATTCAGACAAGTGAGACAGAAACACTGGGGACTGATTTATGTGACGGTGTGAAGTAAGATTTCAGTAGATGAGTGCTTGAGATGGATGGTGCGTCTGGGGTGTGTTTGACACTGTTGGCTGGAGCCACATATTCTGACACCCCAAAGCATTTAGGACAACATTTAGAAGACACGCAAAATCTTTGGTAAGCTCATGAAATCACCTGAAATCCCAAAAGTGAAATGACAATAGTTCAGCTTTCCACCCAAACGTGTTCCTTCCTCATGATTAAAGTGTCTGCAGATGTTTCAGATGGAGTTTGTTGGTATATTTCAGTAACTTCAGAATCAGCTCTGATCAGAAAATCCTCTGCTCATCATCTAAATCTGTGGTGGTGGTACACGTTCAGTCAATTCTACTATTGAGATGTGAAGACATTTACCTGGAGCGATGAAGAGAAGGATGAAGGCTGCTGAGGTTAAACTCATGGCTGCTGCTGTGCGTCCAGATGTGACTGAACAGGTCTGCAGCAGCTCGTCTGAAACCAGACCACAAAGACGTCTCACTGGTGTGTTGGCTCCTCGCTTCTTCTTCTGTGCGCTCTCAAGAAGTGGATAAAAATGTCTGGTTTCCTTCCTCTTTCCATTATTTATTTGCATATTTACTATAACATGAAGACCGTTTGACCAAAAGAAAAACAAGTGATTTTGCTGATTTCTGCTTTTCAGGTTTTATTTCAAAGAATAGAAACAGATCTGTCAGTTGGTAAAACAGGCAGTGAGTGACACCAAAGTGGTACATTTTTGTCTTCATGTATATATTTATCTACATTCTACATCCAGGTCGTAGTATATGTAGTGTCTCACTGTATAGTGTATATTGTTGGCATAATGTATATTGTAGATTGTTTAGGTTCTGGTAGGCATATATAGTGTATATATGTACACTACCTGTACTGCTGCAACAAAGTAATTTCCCCGTTGTGGGATTAATAAAGTACTATCAATCAATCAATGTGTGGCTCTTTGATCAGGTTAAAGGCCTCCAGTAATCAGAAGAACACTGACATCTACACAGATAACAGACCTGCCTCTCAGCTTTATGTTTAAAGAACAAACGTCCTCTTCTTACCCTCATATGTCATTATCAACTCTTTTATTGTGATAATATCATTCACTTTGTAAACTACTTCTATGAGTCATCATATTTTATCAGTACATACACATTTATTTGATGACACTCAAGTATAGTTAACATTGACAATTAACTACATTTTTCGTTAGTCTTTTACTTTGAAAGTAATCTGAATGAAGACAATGTTGGAATTTAAGTGAAAATAAAAAGACAGTCTCAAACAGGAACTTGTGTCACATGTAGAAAGAAAAAACGAACACGTGTGAGATGTTCACGAAACTCAGACATTTATTGGAAGTTTATTTTTGACCCAGCTTATAAAAGTACTTTTTACTTTTGAAAACCGTCATTTATGACAAATTCTGACTTTTCTTTTTATTTTGTGCTTCCTGTTTCTTTGTAGTGTAGAAAAAAATTCAATATTTGAATGAATGTTCTCCAGGTTTATTCTTGATCATTACAAATGATAAAGGCTCCTCATCTGATCATTTAGAAGATATTTTATGTCACAACCTTTTAAAAAAAACAACATAAAAGGTGCCAATGCCATGTACATTCAAGGTTTCCCACATGTTACATTTGAAATGCATTTCAGATGTGTCTTGTTGGGAAATCACATATCTGCTTCTAGAACAGAGTTTAAACCAACGTTCCAAGAAATAATCTCTTTTCTGTTCCATTCAAACAGTCAGCTGAAGAAACTCAGAAAAAAGACATATCCACATACATTCAACAGACAACACAGGTAACATTTTTGAGAAAGAAATATCATAAAGCTGAACCAACAGACGGCTTGATTAAACTACATGTTCTGCCCAAAGACTATGGAGCTAGAACAGTCTCAAGAAGAAGAGATGAACACAGAAATGAATCAATTCACAAAAAAGGATTCACAAGTGTGTTTTGGGATTTACATATATGTGACACAAAGATGAAAAACATTTACAATTCCATTTACAAGTAAAAAAGAGCTGTGCACATAAAATATGATTTATAAACATGTTTATGATGCACAGACACATATATTTTATTAAAATGTGTGTTTTGGTGTCCTCCTCACCTTCCTAATTGTTCCTGACTTCTCTCCAAACTGTGTGATTCTCTTGCTGACAGTAAAGCAGAAAGACTCCACAGAATCCCTCATTTCTCTCTCGTCACATCAGGTCAAAGGTTACGTGACTCCTTAGTTTATTTGCACCGTGGGGCCAATCAGAAGAGGTCTTCTCATCTCATTTAAAGTGATCTATGTGGAATGAGTCTACGGAGACGGATGTGGCGTCCTACAGACTCCACATCCATCTTTTCCCCTCAGTTCTTTTCGTGTGTCCCAGAAGTTACAGGTGAGGTGGAAAGGATGCATTACCGCCTTGAGCCGTTAGGGGGCGGTGTTGCAGCGAGACCAGCGAGAACTGCTGCTAAATGACTTAAATACAGTTTGACCCGGAAAGTATTCAGACCCCTTTAAGTTTTCACTCCTTGACATCGTGTCTTATGCTGATTTTTTTCTTAAACAATGGCCACAAGTATTCAAATCCTTTGCTGTGAGCTTGGATATTTAACTCAGGTGCTCTCCAATTCTTCTGATCATCCTTGAGACGAGCCTACGCCTTCAGTGGAGTCCAGCTGTGGGTAATTATATTGAGTGGAGTTGATTGGGACAAACACACACCTGTCAATAAAAGACCTTACAGCCCACCGTGTGAAGTCAGAGCAGATGAGAATCATGAGGTCAAAGAACTTTCTGAAGGGAGACAGAATTGTGGCAAGACACAGATCTGACCAAGGCTACAAAGAAGATTCTGGTGGACTTGAGGTTCCTTCATTATACTTAAACGGAAGAAGTTTGGAACGACCAGGACTCTTCCTCGAACTGGCCGTCCAGCCAAACTGAGCATCCGGGGGAGAAGAACCTTGGTGAAAGAGGTGAAGAAGAACCCAAAGATCACTCTGGCTGAGCTCCAGAGATGCAGTGGGGAGATGGGACAAAGTTCTAGAAAGACAACCGTCACTGCAGGCCTCCAGCGGTTGGGAGAGAATGAAAATAACCCGGTGTGGTCAGACCAAAATCTTAATTCTAAACAGTATGTGTGGAGAACAGCTGCTCATCTCCTGCCTAACAGCGTCCCTACAGTGGATGATGGTGGGGGCAGCATCATGATGGGGGTGTTTTCAGCTGCAGGGACAGGACGACTGGTTGCTATTGAAGGAAAGATGAGTGCAGCCAAGTACATTGATATCCTGGACTTTTCCAGAGTGTTGACGACCTCAGAATGGGCTGAAGGTTCACCTTCAACAGGACAATGACCCCAAGCACACAGCTAAAGTAACGGAGGAGTGGTTTCACAACAACTCTGTCAATGTTCTTGAATGGTCGAGCCAGAGTCCTGACTTGAGTCCAATGGAGCATCTCTGGAGAGACCTGAAGATGGCTGTCCACCAACACTCACCATCCAACCTGACAGAACTGGAGAGTGTAGATGTGCATGGTTCATTAAAGAATCTTTAGGACACGATGGCACTTTATTGCAGCTCTGACATGAGGCAAAGTCACACCGACTTTATCGCGGGCGAATGTTTTCCCTCCCAGCATCCCCAGCCACGTGATATGCCACTGCTGTAACCGTGGCAACCGCCACACAGTCTGCGTCCCCCTTCTCAAGTATATGTCTCCTAAAGTGAACATGCATAGCTGCACCTGATAAACAAAGGCATGAACTTGCACATAGAAAGACTTCACGTTACTGCAGACGGAACATGTGGGAATGCACACGACATGTGTGTAAACATCCTGCATGCTACTTAATCCAACACTCAGTTTGCTGAACATTCTCAGCTTCACATGTGGAACATACAAGCACAACATCATACAGCCCTGCCTTTTCTTCTTCCTCTTTTTTGTGAGCAAAAAAGGGTTAAAAAAATGACCAGGAAAGAGAGGGAGAGAGAGAAAAGGTCACTGTGTCTGTGGGTCACAGAGCTAGCCTGTGACAAAGTGGTCATAGAGGGAGCTGGGTTCAGAACCCCTCCCTGAGCGAGTGACAGTCACCTGCCCTCGACCCTGCACCCCTTCTGGTGCCATGGCAGCACGTTGTGGGCTTGGTGGGGTTGCAATGTCCGTGACAGCGGGTGTGTCTTCAGCGGGGGAAGAAGCGTATGTTTCAGGTGTGTGGAGTAGGTGGCGTCTATTCCTGACATAAGCGCCATCTCCAGCCTTGACTTGGTGGCTGTTTGGTTGTGGCGCTGTTGCCAGCACTTTAGCCAGTCTGTCGTAGCCCCTCTGTGTGTGCATCCTCACTGTTAGCCCTGGGCGTGAGGGGGGCGGGGGCCTGGTAGATTTGTGGTAGTAAGCTTGACTCTTCTGTCTCACCTGTGTCAGGGCCCTGTGAACACCTTCCTCTACTTTAGGTGAGTACATGGCTTTGGTCATGGGAATGAAAGCCCTTGTGCGCCGAGAAAGCAGGCGCTGAGCAGGGGACGGCGGCCCATCTCTTGGTGTGTTACGTAGGCTGAGCAGGGCAGCGTCTACATCTGATCCATCTCGTGCACATTTCTCCAGCAGGTGCTTTGCAGAGCGCACAGCTCTCTCGGCGAGTCCATTTGACGGAGGGTACTGGGGACTGCTGGTGATGCGGCAGAAGTCCCACTTGTGAGCAAACTCTTGGAAGTCTCTGCTTGTGAAGTAGGCCGTGTTGTCTGTCATGAGCTGCTGTGGCACTCCACGAGTGGCAAAGTGTCGTTTAAGTTGAGTGATCAAGGTGGCACTTGTCGTTCCAGTGAGTCTGTCTCAGAACCAACCAGTACCAGATGCTCTCGTCCCTCCCATTCAAAGACATCCACCACAGTCAGGGACCATGGCAGGTCAGGGACTGTGGGTGGTCGGAGGGGCTCTTTGGGTTGATGCGGTCTGAGAGCGTTGCAGGGGGCGCACCCAGACACTTCTCTTTCAATCCCAGCGTGGACAGTTGGCCAACACATGGTCTCCCTAGCTCTGCACTTTGTGGCCTGGAGCCCGGGTTGGCCCTGGTGCAGCTGCTGTACGTAGTAGCGCTGCAGGGGGGTGTGGGAGGATGAGACGCTGGCCACGGAGGAGCAAACCACTGACAGTTGTAATTCGCTCTCCCACGGCGTAGAACAGCCTCAAATCCCGTGGCAACTCCTTGAATGTGGCGGGCCAGCCAGCAGCAACAACCTGTGAGAGACGCCTGCGCACGGGGTCAGCCAGCGTCTCGCGTTTCAGTTCCTCGAGCCTATGTGAGGAGAGAACCTCCACAACCATCACTTCGTGGTCCTCCAACTCCGTAGACTGGTCAGCGGAGGGCAGGTGTGCACGGGATAGAGCGTCAGCGACATAGAGCTCTCTGCCCCTCTTGTAAACAACATTGAGGTTGTACCGCTGGAGGCGAAGCATCATCCGTCGTATGCGTGCAGAGGCAGTGTGCAGCGGCTTTCTCAGTATGGTTGTAAAGCCAAACCCCTTGTTACTTGCTCGGCACTCTAGCGGTCCCTGGTGGTGGGTAAGTGTAAATGCAAGCAGGATAGGGTAAAGGTTTGTGACGTCACCACGTGCTTTCCACACCTGCAAGGTATTTTCAAATTGTCCTCACTCCCAAGCTAGACAGCGACGAGACGATACTCGAGGTGTTTGCTTGCAAGATCTGGAGGGACGGTTGGTTTTTCACCTCGTGGCCACTGGGCTACCTGTTATTGTGATCTTGGGCTGTCTGTCTGTAAATTAAGAAGTTACCCTGATGGAAAAATTATAATAAAGGGAGAAAAGAGAACAACGGAATCCCAAACTGCTGCCTCTGAGTGAAATCCTATTCACCCTTCAATCTTGCAATTCCTTTTCAAGTTGGGAAAATAAGGGCAAATAAACCTGAGAAAAAGGAAAACCTGCACCTCAAAACAAGCTTGACAGTGAAAAACCACCTGTCTGGAGCTAACTTAAAATGGCAGTCGCAGCTACTGGAAAACCAGTGGAAGAGCGAAGAAAAGACAGAGTAAAAAGGCTCTTTACAAAGGTTTGCAACACAATATCCTGAAACCATGAAGACAGGAATAGTCATTCTCTGCAGTTCTTCCATGATTTTGTCCCTCATGGCCAGTGGCGCCCGCCTCGGGGCACATATGGTGGGGGGCACAGAGCGATCAAGGCGCATGTGCGACACTACAGGCAGTTTGCCGACGGCGTCATCGTTGAACAAGTCTTTGCATTCCCATAGCTCAGGTGGTTCTGCTGGGTGAGGGCATGCCCTTCCAGACCAAAAGTCACAAAACCCAGTCTGACACTGTCTCTGAGACCCAGCAAGGGCTTGACATTCCGTCCACAATTTGGAATTGCAGTAGGCCACAGGTGAAACTGGCGTCTGCTACAGCAAGAGTCTGAACAATGTGACCCCCGTAGGCAACAAGATTTGCCCTCTTGTCCAGATGAATGCGGGCAGCGGGGTCAGTGTGCTGCAGGAGCACCCTGGATATTACCTTACATTTGGCCCCAGAGCCACTCTTTACTCGTAGCTGCCTGCCCGTGTTGCATGCAGGTAGCTTAGCAAACCTTTCATCTCGGTCGCGCACATCCTGTGGTTGGTCTATACTTTCGCAGTGAAACGTGTCCACGCTCTCAGTGTGAAACACATCATCTGGCCCTGGTGTCGGCTGTGCGTCAAGCTCAACCACGTGTGTGTATCCGCCCTTGTGTGCAGTGGGGGACGGGGGCCGTGCTTTTCCTGATCTGCAGCATCTTGAAAAGTGGTCGGGTTTTCTGCAGATGTGACAGCGCTTAAAAGCAGGACACTCGCTGTGCTCGGGCGTGTGTTGACCACCGCAGGTTGTACACTGGTTGAAGTGGACCGCGCACACCTCCGCATCCTTCTTTAATTCTTTTTTGCTCCTCTCCCTCCGTTCATGCAGCATGCAGATTCCAATGGCCGCGTTCAGTGTCGGCGTTTTCTGTTTTAAGAGCTGAGCACAGACCGCATCCTCGTGGACGCCGCAGACCAGACGGTCCCTCACCAGTTCATCATGTAGCGCACCCAAGTCCCATTTCTTGGCCATTACCTTCAGCGTGGCAACATAAGACCGGACCGACTCATGTAGTTTCTGGTTGGTTGTGTTACTGTGTGTCTGTCCATGACTACGTTTTTCACTGGCAGGCAGAGCTGGTCAAACTTCAGCAAAGAGGATGTCGGGGTCCTCCCGATCCTCTTCCCTCTTGAAGTCGAATGTGTCGAGTCTCTCCAGAGCCTCTGGGGCAGCAATGTGTAAGCCGTTACCTTCTTGCTGGTGGCCAACAGCCTGGCGTTGCAGGAGACGTGCCACTCACGCTTAAACTTCTCCCAGTTGTGAGCGATGTCCTCACTGAAAACAAGGAGTCCTTGAGCCATTCTGACACCATGTAGAGGTGCGTGGTGCAATAAAGAGTCTCTCTGTGTGGTGCGATGGTCCTTTAATGTAGCTCCGACATGAGGCAAACTAACACCGACTTCCTGACCGGCTAATGTTTTACCTCCCAGCATCCCCAGTGATATGCCACTGCCGTAACCGTGGCGACCCCCACACAGTCTACAGAGAGGATCAAGGAGGAACGGCAACAGATCCCCAAACCAAGGTGGGAACTTGTTGGATCAAAAAGGTGCTTCTACTTGATACTGAGCAAAGGCTCTGAATACTTGAGGGCATTTCAGTCGTCTTTAATAAATCTGTAAAAATTCCAAGTGTGTGTTTCTGGCAGTATTGGGTGTTGTGTGTGTGTGTGTGTGTGTGTGTGTGTGCCTGAATGACAAAACATAAAATTGACTTTATCAAATGGCTGCAACATGACAAAGAGTGAAACATTGAAGGAGGTCTGAATACTTTCCAGACCCCCTGAATGTGTCTCCTCCTCCTCCCCCCACATGAGTCTGGTCCTGGTCCTCATCTTAGTCTGATTTGTCCACTTGAAGGAAACATAATTGTTGAGACTCTGGAGGTGAAGCTTAACTGACAAACATCAGTGTGAAGTGTGTGAAACTGCAGTGATAACAACCTCACCCTCTTTCACACACACACTCAAACACACTCAGACGCACACTCACACCCTCACACACACACACACACACACACACCCTCTGCTCTCGACTAAGAGAAATGAGAAGCTTTTTCCTGATGGTAAAGGTCTTGAAGACAAACCTCCCAGCAACACCTCGTGGCTCTCTTCAGTTGTCCGTCCGTCTCCTCCTTCCAGAAAAGAAGAGACAGCAAAGTGTAGCATTTGTGTGATGAGCTGTGTACATTTTCTTTTTATCAATCTGATAACGATCAAATACATTCTCTAGTCATTCTGGAGCCACGTCCA
Source organism: Lagocephalus sceleratus (assembly GCA_911728415.1). Taxonomy (NCBI): domain Eukaryota; kingdom Metazoa; phylum Chordata; class Actinopteri; order Tetraodontiformes; family Tetraodontidae; genus Lagocephalus; species Lagocephalus sceleratus. The sequence goes on along the minus strand of CAJVRN010000230.1, from coordinate 569,364 downwards.
TCTTTCTCACTTCCTCTGCTCAGAACAATAAAATAAAACCACGCTGCAATTAAATTAATTTAAAATAGAAAACAGAAGCTGGATTAAATGACAGAGTTGTTCTGCCCTCAAAGGTTGACAGCCGGGGTCTGAAGGTCCCAAATAAACATCCAATTGATGTCTGAGTTTAGTGAACATCTCACACGTGTTCGTTTGTTCTTTCTACACGTGACACAAGTTCCTCTTTGAGACTGTCTTTTTATTTTCACTTGAATTCCCATTATGCCAACAATATACACTATACAGTGAGAAACTACATATACTACGACCTGGATGTAGAATGTAGATAAATATATACATGAAGACAAAAATGTACCACTTTGGTGTCACTCACTGCCTGTTTTACCAACTGACAGATCTGTTTCTATTCTTTGAAATAAAACCTGAAAAGCAGAAATCAGCAAAATCACTTGTTTTTCTTTTGGTCAAACGGTCTTCATGTCATACTAAATATGCAAATAAATAATGGAAAGAGGAAGGAAGCCAGACATTTTTATCCACTTCTTGAGAGCGCACAGAAGAAGAAGCGAGGAGCCAACACACCAGTGAGACGTCTTTGTGGTCTGGTTTCAGACGAGCTGCTGCAGACCTGTTCAGTCACATCTGGACGCACAGCAGCAGCCATGAGTTTAACCTCAGCAGCCTTCATCCTTCTCTTCATCGCTCCAGGTAAATGTCTTCACATCTCAATAGTAGAATTGACTGAACGTGTGCCACCACCACAGATTTAGATGATGAGCAGAGGATTTTCTGATCAGAGCTGATTCTGAAGTTACTGAAATATACCAACAAACTCCATCTGAAACATCTGCAGACACTTTAATCATGAGGAAGGAACACGTTTGGGTGGACAGCTGAACTATTGTCATTTCACTTTTGGGATTTCAGGTGATTTCATGAGCTTACCAAAGATTTTGCGTGTCTTCTAAATGTTGTCCTAAATGCTTTGGGGTGTCAGAATATGTGGCTCCAGCCAACAGTGTCAAACACACCCCAGACGCACCATCCATCTCAAGCAGTCATCTACTGAAATCTTACTTCACACCGTCACATAAATCAGTCCCCAGTGTTTCTGTCTCACTTGTCTGAATTACTGCAGCTAATTTCTTGAAGTGGGGAAACCTGCTGGGATGTTTTGAATGTTTGTAGTTTATTTTCAGAGTTTGAAGTCCTGATCTGAAATTTCTGCACACACTTTAATCAGGAAGTAACAAGTCTGTTGGAGAGAGAGCGTCAAAGGTTCTTTGTGTCTCTTGAAGATTTTCTAAGTTTCTTTAAAGAGTTCACTTGAAGAGTGAAGCTACTCAGCACAGACGAGGGCTTCTTTCCTTCTTGCTGTGATATTTTCCTTGTTTTGAATGTTTGAATGTGTCTGATTGTTGTTTCTGATGTTTTACAGTTCTGCAGGGTCAGTCTGGTTGGGGAGTGACATACAGCCACAGTCACATCTGTGCTGTCAGAGGATCAACAGTCAGGATCAGCTGCACCTACACTTACCCACTTTATCGATATAGAGTTATGTATAAATTCTGGTTCATAAAAGAGGAATTTCCTGTTTATTTTAATCTGATGACAGACTCAGACTATTCAGGTCGTGTTGAGAATATCTGTGATGACAGCAGCTACAAATGTACTCTGATAATCAGAAACCTGACAGAGAGAGACTCAGCTGTTTACAAGTTCAGGTTCTTAACAGATAAACCAGGTGGGAGGTATACTGGTCGACCTGGAGTCACTCTGACTGTCACAGGTAACGTCTTCTTCTGCATATTCATGACTTCAGTGTTCAGTATCTGATGGCTGACGTGTCTCTGTGTCAGTCTACCATGAATTGGTGTTTTTCTTCCTCAGATCTTCAGCTGATCAGACCATCTCAGTATCTAAACTGTTCTCAGACAAATCAACAAAGCTGTGTCTGGTCCAAGACTGGAGAAATGATCCTTGAAAACTTTAATTATTACGTCCCACAATCCTCCAATCCTCCAGACTACACCTGTACGACAGGAGGACGAGAAAGTTCTGGTGAGTTCACCAAACAGTGACACAATATGGTCTCCAGACGCTGATGTACAAATAATTTGACTGAATAAAAGCAGAAATCACAAATTTGAAGAGAGTAAAAACTGTAAAGTTCCCCATCAAGAGTGTTTCTGCTGCACTTTCAGGAACAGTGAAAGTCTTTTCTGTGTCTGTGTCATATTTTGATTCTAATAATTAATGTGACAACAACCATAATTGTGAGTCTGATTGTTTTGTGTGTTGTGTTACAGATGTGACTTACACTTCCACCAACATCTGTGCTGTCAAAGGATCCACAGTCACCATCAGCTGCACCTACAAACATTGGATATCAAGTCAGGATATTTTCTGGTTCAGAAACGGTTCTGATGTGGAGCTCAGCTCAGACTCACTCCGCTCATATAAATGCTCTCGAGAGTTCTCTTCGTCCTCCTACAAACATACTCTGATGATCACAAACGTGGGTGAGAGCGACTCAGCCGTCTACAAGTTCAGGGTCAGAGGAAATGGAGGTGTTGGGAGATTAACTGGTGAACCTGGAGTCAGACTGACTGTAACTGCATCAGGTAACTCTCAGCATGAGTGCTGATGTCAGCAGCCGTTTCTATAGTAACAGGTGTGCTTGTTGATGACAGAGCCAGAGCTGGAGGTACGTGTGAGGAGACCAACGGTGGACCAGAGACCCATCAGGACAGAGCTGACGTGTGACAGTCAGTGTGGAGAGTCTCTCTACTCTTCTTACATCTGGTACAATAATGAGGAGCAACTTCACGGAGAGACAGGAAGTAAAGTTGTCCTCCAGAGTGGAGATCCTCCAGGCAGATATTCCTGCTCCGTATCAGGACACACATCATCCCGCTCTGCTGCAGTGTGTGAGTTCCCGTCTCTGTTTCACTGAAATAACAGATGTGATGAAGAAATCAGAAACTTGGTAGAGATTTAGTTTCTTTGACTTCTTCTGATTCTGATAATCAGTCAGGGATTATTGGATATTTGTCCAGGATGACGATCCTTCAGGTTTGAATGTTCACTGCTGTTCAGCACCTCTAGGTATATTCATGTATGGATGAATACATGCATGTGGATTCACCTCCACGTTAACCAACAGGGCCATGTTGTGTAGTAAGGCTCTGACTGTGTTCCTGTCCTGCAGATGCTCCTGAAGGTCCCTCAGTGTCAGCGAGTCCCTCTGCTGAGGTGCAGGAGGGTGCTTCAGTCACTCTGAGCTGCAGCTCTGATGCTCACCCAGCAGCTGATTACAGCTGGTTCAAGGAGGGTACAAACTCACCAATATCACCACATCACAACTTCACCATCACTCCTGTCAGAGATGAAAACGGTGGAAACTATTCCTGTCGAGTCTGGAACGTGATGGGACACAATGAAGCCACACTGACTGTGACGGTGGTACCAGGTACTTTTTAAAAATGTCCCTGTTAAATTTAAGACGTTTAAATGAATCCAAATTCAAACTAATAAACATAGACATGTACGCTAACACCTGACTTATGTTGTTATATAAACTTGTTCAACAGTCATCATCATCTATTAATATCCAGCATTATCAACAGGGATGAAATATTTTCTGGAAAGAGATTAAAAACTGAAATTCTGTTCTTTTATCAGATCAACAAGGAAAACCAGTATTAATCGGGTCAGCTGTTGGGATTTTCCTTTTTGGACTTATGGTTCTTGTTGTTTTCCTTTGGTAAGTAGGTGATGTTTCATCCCTGTTTCATGTGGTCAAACTCTTTACAGTGACAATTAAGACTTTATGATGATTGGCAGAAGGTTTTACTAAAATATAGACAACATGTGTAATATTAAACCTGAGTTCTGATCCTGTGGTGACGTCACTGTGAGTGACAAAACACTCGTACTGACATCAACAACACAATCAATGCACAGTCGGACATAATTTAACACACGCAGAACTATTTTACTTCGTTCTGAGTTCAAGAGTCACTTTTGCAGGGACAAAATCACTTGATTGTGATGATTTAGATTTGCTGTGACTATTTCATGAATTGAATCTTTTGAATTGAACCAGCAGGAAGAAGAACGGATGTAAGAAACAATTAGAGATGAAACCAAGGAGAAACGAGGTAAACTCATCTGAAAAAGAAGGATTCTGTGAATCTCTTAATGCAGTTTGATGACCACAAGAGACATTTGATGTTGTCCAACATGAAGCCGACTCAAAGGAGCAGCGTAAGGAACGGAACTTTCCACTTGCAGTATTCATCCAGTCAGTTGGAGCAGGACAGTGACCATCAGTCTTCCAGCGTCTGCTCCTCCAGACACCAGAGGGATCTGGACGTCTACGTAAAAGCATCTGGACACCACCAGCCAGAACATGTGGAAGAGGGACAAGATGTGGTGTACAGTGTTGTCAGTTTTAAGAGCCCCAGCTCTGCCCTGAGGTGAGGCACCAACCTGCCAGTTTTCCTGAACATTTATTAAAATGATGAAGGTTTCCACTCTTTTGGTGCTTTATAGTCGTTTTTACCAAACCTGCTCTTTTTATTTCTGTGTTTGTTCCTTTTTAGGACAACTGGTGCAGTGGAGACGGTGCAGGGTTCTGATGTGATCTACAGCTCAGTCACGACGTACTAGAAAACTGTAAATTGTGTTTTTATCCAGACCAGCACGAAGGGAATTGGACAATATTTGGTGAAGAGGACACAAAGAAAAATCAGAATTCACACTTGAGGTTTTTATTTCTGGTCCATAAACAAACCAAATATTGTGTGTTCCTGAATCTGAACTTATGTTTAATACTCTTTGTATTATCACAACATCAGCAGTGGAGCGCTTTTTAAACACAGAGGTACCACAGACATCAGAAGATGCACGCACCAACAGAACCACATTCTGACAGGAAACCACTTCAGCTTCAGCTTTAAATGAACACATTTACCTCTTCCTGTTTCAGCAGGTTTAATACTATTTTATTTTCAGTCCTTTATATCACTTGATCATGCCAGCTTATTATTAGTATAAAATAAGTATTTAAGTAAATATTTCTTACTTTTGAAAACCAGCATTTATGACACATTCTGACTTTTCTTTTTATTTTGTGCTTCCTGTTTCTTTGTAGTGAAGAAAAAAAATTCAATATTTGAATAAATGTTCTCCGGGTTTTTTCTTGATCATTACAAATGATAAAGGCTCCTCATCTGATCATTTAAAAGATATTTTATTTGAAAACCAGTCAAAAAACAACAAGATAAAAGGTGCCAATGCCATGTACATTCAAGGTTTCTCACATGTTACATTTGAAATGCATTTCAGATGTGTCTTGTTGGGAAATCACATATCTGCTTCTAGAACAGAGTTTAAACCAACGTTCCAAGAAATAATCTCTTTTCTGTTCCATTCAAACAGTCAGCTAAAGAAACTCAGAAAAAAGACATATCCACATACATTCATCAGACAACACAGGTAACATTTTTGAGAAAGAAATATCATAAAGCTGAACCAACAGACGGCTTGATTAAACTACATGTTCTGCCCAAAGACTATGGAGCTAGAACAGTCTCAAGAAGAAGAGATGAACACAGAAATGAATCAATTCACAAAAAAGGATTCACAAGTGTGTTTTGGGATTTACATATATGTGACACAAAGATGAAAAACATTTCAAAGTAAAAAAGAGGTGTGCACATAAAAATATGATTTGCAAATATTTGCGATGCACAAACATATTTGTTTTAAAATTGTACAATGAAATATCACAAATGTATGAATGTTACTTTGGTCAAATACATTTGTGGAAATTGTTTCATTGATGAGAACTCCCAGATTAAATGTAAAACACATCATGTTATGTCATGAAGTCCATGTTGACTTGTGCATTCGCATGTGAGAATTCAGATTATATTTGTGTTTGAAAGTGTTGCCGCATGTTTGACAAACGTGTGACTTCTCAACTTTTTGGGCTCTTTTGTGGGCAGCCAAGTCCTTCTTCAGAATGAAACCTTTCCCACATGTTGCACAGACATACGGATGCTGACCTGGGTGAATTAGAAGGTGTTTGCAGAGATCTTTTTTCCGTGAGAAGCTCTTCTTGCATGTCACACAGACATGTGGCCTCTCACCCGTATGAATCAGGATGTGAGAGCACAAGTGACCTTGCTGTGTGAAACATTTACCACAGGTTGTACACACACATGGCTTTTTCCCTGTATGAATTTCGTGAATACGCAAATTGGACTTAATGTTAAAAACTTTGCCACATGTATCACACTTGAAAGCCTTCTCCCCTTTGTCAGAATTACACCTTCTTTTTCATTTGGTAGGCTGATGATCAGTTTTAGCCCCACTTTTACCTTTTTGCTGTTGTTTCTGTGTTTTCTTCTTGTCTTGCCCGGCTAACCCAGAGTTGTCACGTCTAGTTCTTGTTTGAGCGATGAACTTAGCCTCACAAGAAAATGACGACTCGGTCGCACACTCCTTTAAGGGTTCACCAGGACTGGGGTGCTGGGTTTGATCCCCACTGTGTTCTTCACTGAGAGGACCAAATGCGAATGTGTGGGTCTCTTTCATTACAACTCGCTTTTCCCCCTCCCTGTTCCCGACAGATTCTTCTTTCAGCTGTTGAAGTTTTGTGTCCTCTTGGTTCAGGCCAGAGTTCCTCTCATTGTTCCACTGCTGCTCACTGATTTTAACCTCCTCCTCTTCTTCCTTATAGACATGTTGCCCTTGAAAATCTGGAGATACACAGAAGAAGACTGTCTTATATTCCCTTTTGTTCACATGGTATTCAATCGTGAAGAGAAATGGCTCCACTGACTTTGTTTTAGGACAACCGTAACAAATTTTAGACTTTTAAACTTTAGATTTGGATGGGTGATTCAAAGATAAACCTGCATCAGAATGATGGCAGAGAAAATGTGGAAGTGGTAATGTAAATGTGTCTCTGAAGGTTTGACCATAACTTCCCCGTCTGTGGGTTCTTTTATCACTTTGTGGTAAAGTCTGGCTGAGCTGCGAATATTAGTACCATTCGATTCACCTTTGTATTGTTGGTTGTTGTTCTCTTCTTGAAGAGTAGATCGAGAGTCATCTTGTCCATCTCCCTTCTGAAATTTGATCTCATGTGAGCTGTTGGAGAACAGATGCAGGTTTGGTTCCCACTGCTCGGAGTCAATAACTGGCATGTTGGTGAAAGACTTTTGCAGATAATTGTCAAGATTCAAGTCCAGAGTATCACTGTCACTGTGGTTATGTTCCTCGTCCATAGAAAAAAACATTCCACCACCTTGCACTTCCTTCTGGGGCCTGCAGAGCTGTTCTTTCATTTGTGGAGGATCTGAGAGCAGTCCGGCGCTGCATTCAAGGTAACGAAAATCCCGTTTGTCTTTATAGACATTTATCTGTAGAACATCTGGAGACACAAAAAAATCATTATTGACTCTACAAAAAAACATAAATAATAATAATAGTAATAAAACATGCTGATGATAAACCACATTAATACGCTGTTCAAAATATCACATACATGCTGGAAGTCAAATTATTTGCAGGGATGGTAAAAAATGAGCAGAAAACAGGCAATAAAATATTCAGTGGTAAAATATTTTCACTCTCTGTTTGTACCAACTATTATGCTCAGTAGTCGTTTGATTAAATGGTTTCGAATATTTCTTCTGCAGCAATAGATAGAAACCTTTTCACAAAAGATCTCAAGTCTATGTAGAAAGCAAAATAAAGTTAAATGAAATCAGAGGACATGCGTAAGATTTTAGTTCCTCGTAAGCCGCATTCCTATTCTATTTTTATTTTAAATTGCCTTTCAAGATGTGTTCCTTTCAAGTGTCTGTTCTTGGTGTTGGATTTTATTAAATACATTTCCTCAAAAAGATGCAACTTATACTCCAGTGCGATTTATATATGTTTTTTCCTTCTTTGGTCTGCATTTTTTTGGTTGGTGCGACTTATAGTCCGGAAAATACGGTACCTCTTTGTGGGGGTGGTTTTCCAGGGTCCTTTAATTTTTCCGTTTTCCTTCTGGACCTTTGTGAGGCACTTTATGTCCCTGCCTGTATTAAAGTGCCCCGAGGCCATAGTTTGACTGCTGTCTTGAGAAAACGAGGGTTTGGTTCGAACACACTTACAAACATGCGGTTTCTCAACCTTTCACCTCACACGCAGCCGCTTCGGCTGGACGTTTCACCGCGTTTCCACCCGCCCTTTTAACCCCCATTTCCCTTTATATTATTGTTAATAATGATGCACTGGTGGCAGCAGTTGGACGTCCTTTAATCCCAGATTTTAACTGTTTCTGTTTCGCTCGGAACATCCGTATTAATTGGACTTTTTCTCCCGCGCTGATTGGAACCAGGAGCCGTCACGAACCTGTCCTGCGGAGCCTGATCTGGGGCTTCAGAAAGGCGTCCAGGAGCCTCCTCTGGCGGCCGATCTCGTCCTCGTATTCGTGGATCTTCGTCAGGAAAACTCCCACGATCTCTTCAGCGGCGGCGGCCAGCTTCTCGATCACAAGTTTCCTCAGCTGTTCGCGCGACGATATGTTTTGACGCGCGGAATGACGACGCGGCGGGCTTTGGGGGGTTCTCTTTCACCGCTTCATGCCCTCTTTAGGGGACGGAAAGCAGCAAAAAGGACTTTAAAAGTGGATCCGTTGTCACGTAGCTTCTGCTGTTGCTATAGACCCGTCGAGTGTAACAGTTCTAAAGTTTCGGCTGTAGCCGACAGCCGAGACATTTAGTTCCACTTTCGTTTTGTTGTTCTGATTTTAGATCTAAAGTCAATTGATTTTGTTTTTTTTTTTCCCCTACCGACCTTTTCTTTTTTTTTATGTCATTGCAACTGATTAAAAAAAACTCTTGTCCACATTTTGACCCATTTCTTTATAATCAACCGAGCTGATTTAACTTAATTTAAATCAAAGCTCCTGTGTGTCCACGAAGATACTGGACTATGACGTCATAGTGGACGACTCTGCAAATCATTTGTCAGGAAAAGTCAGGTAGATTTAATTATTTATTTGCAGAAGACTCATGTCTGTTTTTTTTCTTCTTGTGACTACGTCATTGCTGCTTCCTGAGGTCTGCAGCTAATACCTTTGCAATCAGAGGTCAAACCACAAAATCTCTAGTTACAATTGATTTTGGAAAAAAAACAAAACAAAATGGTAATTTAAGCTTTCACTTGCTCGTCTCTAGAAAATATCTTCAACCCTCCACTGCAGCGATTTACAGCCTTCACAGTCTGCAGGCATTGATGAACAGTTCCCGTGCGGCATCATCCAGACTCTTGCATTTGACCTGCAGGCTGGGATCGCTGGAGCACTCTGCAGATGACGGCCAACGCTCTACCCAGGTGTTCTTTCCCAACATGTAGAGGAATCTGAATGGGGTGGAGGGGACAGAGGGGTTAGAGGGCACTTACACAAGTTAATATTAAATGAGATCGATAGATTAGGTTAGTCTTCAGTTATTCTATAGAGTAAGAAGACTGGACTAGCTTTAAGTTTGTTTTTTGAAACACATTTCATTCAAAAAGCTTCTTCAGTTATATACAGTATAATATAAGTATTACTAAAACCCAGCCCCCAGTTCTATGTTCCACAAAGATTTATTTAAATTAATTGCTTTTCCTACCCATTGGAAGTGCTGTCAATGCTCCACTGGTCCTCCTTGGGGCCAATGATGAGGTACTGGGAACCCACTTTCAGTTCCAGTCCATCTCTGCAGCCTCCATGAGACATGAAGAACCGTCTTTGGCCCTGTTCAACTCCAGGCTCCACACCTACAGGACAGAAAGCACTCACATCCAAATCAGTCAGAATGCAGCTGACTAATCTTTAGTCTCTGATCTTAGAGCTGGTTTACAATAGAGTTACGTTTAAGCAACAGCACTCTGCCTTATGTGATTATTAAGGTGGTCTTGATGTCAAAACCCAACATCTGAAAGGAAATCTTAGTACATTTACCTAATTTCTGCAGTCCGATTTTCATTTCAATAAAATATGTTCAGATGAGCAGATGAGTGTGTGACTGTTTAGACTCACCCAGCTTGATGACTTCTATGATTTCCATCTCATATTTGTCGTAGTAACTCTCAATGACGCTCAACACCTTCACCTTAAAAACTGAAGAAGAAAAACATTCTCACATGGACAGGCAAGGGTGTGTTTGTGTGTGTGTGTGTGTGTGTGTGTGTGTGTGTGTAGGTCATATTACCATGGTGTAAAGCGCTGCAGGCAAATGTCTCTCTTTCTTTGTTGGGAAAGTTTTCAGATTCCAGTTTGGAGATGCAGCAGTCCCCTGCAAATGATGAGCTACCTCTTAAAGAAGAACCGCCCAGCAAGCGCATAAACACACAGCTGTGGTCGTGCTCACATTACCCTGTGTGCAGCGGCAGATGTTGTCCCTGCAGATCTTTGTGAGTTCCTCTGTGTTCCTGCTGGGGGAGTAGGTGCGGCTGCAGCGATGATCTGCAACCAGCAGAGACACAGATACTCGAGGATACACCGAGTGATGGCAGCCTCAAACGCTCACAGGGAATGAAGGATTTACTACCTGGGCTGTAATACTCGTAGACGGTAACTGAGGATGGCTGGAGGAGGCCCACTCTGAAGCTCTGCTGGAGCCTGAAGAGCAGGATCTCTTGCTCTTTGTGAGAGACCTGTCAGAAGAGAACGAGAAAATCTGGGACCGAGCACATGAATCAAAGAGACTATGCTTTGTTTAAGATGCCCAATGGCCTTTGCATGTGCAGCCATTCAGAGACTTCCCTGCCTTCATTTACCTTGAACAGGTGGATGATCAGGGACCCACGGTCACTCAGGTTATCCACAATCTTGAAGTTACTGATGTAATGATCCACTGAGTTTGACAACTGGACAAACAGATCAGAACCACATGTGAAAAAACACATTCTTGTATTTAATAATATTGATGATTTCTGTCCTTGTAACTTGTGTCACAAAAAAACACTTTTGAACAGGAACTAGTTCTAAGGTGTTTATTTGTAATAACTATGTTATAATGACTGATGGGTACCCTCTCCAGGTCCGAGTTCTCTGGAGTGAAGCCAGTTGGAAGACTTATATCCAGAACCACCATCCTGACATCTTGCGGCGCTAAAGCCCTGCAGGACAGAACGTGTTTGTAAAGTCACATCATCGTTGCTCTTCTGCTCAAAATCATGTGAGCATTTGAAATGGATCTGATTCGAGTTGAACGGGACGTGAGCTCACCTGACTTTAACGGTGAGCTGGTAGGACTTTTCCACATCTGCTGGAGGTTTTTCTGGTGAAGAAAATGTTTTCAATAGAAAATTAGGTATCACAGAGCACCCACATGTTCTGTTAGGTTGCAGGGTGTTATTAGGTTAATATCAGGCCCAAGTTTAAAATCAAAGGTATGCACATTTGCCTTTATTTTAACTTTTAAATGTGTGTGTGTGTGCGTGTGTGTGTGTGTTGGCGGGGCTTACCACTGGATTCTTCAATAGCGACATCAAGCTCAAAGTGTTTGCACGGCTGCTTTTCATCAACCTCATGGAGCTGGTTGTAATGTGTCACCACCTGGAGGCACAACAGGAGAGATGCAAATAAAAACAGAACGTATTCGGTTTTTTTCTCGTGGTATTTCACAAACGTAACCATGAAACCAAATGACACTTTGCCATGCGTGTTTGATTGTACCTCCAGTATGCCCTGTCCGTTCCCTCGAGCTTCCACTTCCAAATCGAGACCAGTAGGGAGCTACAAACATAAAGCAAAGAAGTAAAAAAGGAGCCGTTGTGATGATAAACAGACGCAGTTGCTGAGCGTTGCTCACCCTGGAGGAGCGAGCGGCGTAGGCCGTGCTGGGATTAAAGTGGTAGCGGATTTCTTTGCGTCCTCGTATCCTGACGTCCACGTCCAGACTGAGGTCCTCTGGAGGAGGCTTCATGATCATGTACTCTGACAGCGCGTGCAGGACCACCATGGTGGACTGGGAGACCGAGCACGAGGACCACAGTTAAAGCGTGTTTTAACACATTTTGTGAAGTGTTTCTTAAACACATCTAATCTGACAGAATACCATCAGAACACACTGACATCAATCCAAACGTTTAAGAAGGTTTGGTCCCTAAATCTCCAGGACCAAACCTGGCAAACACATTCCTGCAGTCACCTGAGTGGAGCCGAAGCCCCCTCCTCTCCTCCTCTGGCTGTTCAGAAATTTAAACGCCGGCTCAGCCTCCTCCATGCGCTTCAGCTTGACCAGGGCCAGCAGGGCGTACCCGGTCGCCTCCAGCGTGAACAAGGTGCTCTGGCTGTCGCTCCAGTGGTTGCGCCCTGAACGACAGACGGTCAGAAATCAGTGAGAAGCAGCACAGTTTTATGCGCTAAACTCTTTATTTTATTCAGCGATTCAGCCTTAAACAACCCCACTAACTTTACTTTAATCAGGTCGATCTGTCCAGGTGGAGGCAGCAACAAGACTCATGGAAGACAGAAGGAAAATGGGGGGGGTTTACCTGGAGCAGCAGCATTCAACAGGAATGGGTGGACGTTGTAGCGCTGATGGTTCTTCAGGAGAACGAGAGCGTACGAGGTGATGGCCACCGTGTACGGCCTCCTATGACCTTGCTCGAGGGCTTTCATCAGATAATTTGCTGTCTTGTCCATGATTAACTGAAAGAAAAGCAGAAGAACGATGAAGCTGTTCTAACATAATTGAGTGTATCAGTGGAAAAAATAACGTTTTTATTTACATCTAGATTGACTTTTGGGTCACTGCAGCTGAAGCCCGCCTGCTTGGCCTCTGCGAGCGCGATTAAGACAAAGGCAGTGAGGGTTATCTGAGGGTCATCGCCACGGAGACCACCCTGGTGACACAGATAATGAAATAAGTTCAATCAAAAATGCTGCAGGGAGGGATTACATATATAAAAACAGTTATGCACAGTTATGCAAATGGTTTAAATGCTAGGTGAGAGTTACTATTACATTTTACTAAATGGGCCAGGTTCAAACAATACAGAGGTGTGTTTTATAGGTGTGTCTCACAGTCATGGTTGTGGTGTAAACTGGGTTGTCCTCTTTGTACAGTCCCGTCGGCAGCAGCTTGTTCTTCACCAGGTAGAGCAGGGGGTCACACACCTGCTGCTCATTAATGCCGGTGATGGAGTGAGCCATGGAAAACACTTTCACCACATACGCGGTGATCCTGCCCCACGGGAAGGAACGGCCTTTTGGTTATGTGATCAATGCAGAGTCTAATACATGTTTAACCACCCCGCAGGAGATCCAGCTGTTACCATGTGCTTGCACCCTCCCTACTGTAGGGGGGGTAAGAGCCATCACTCTTCCTGTATGCCAGCTGGTTCTCATAACCTGAAAACACAAAGTGAAACGAGGCGGAGGTCTGATCAAGTCACACTCATCCGTCCATACAGAACTGACGTTAAATAAAGATGGAGTTCCTGAATGCTTTCACTCTTGTCCTGACTTCTCACCTCTCCTGATGTACCGGAGAGCCTCGGCTTTGCGCTGCACCCCAACACTCTCCCAACCCCCGGTCCTCTCCAGGTAGAGGGTGGCGATGAGGGGAAGCGTGATAGAGGCCAGGTTCTGCTCCACACAGCCACCGGGCATCCGGATGAGCGAGGCCAGGGAGTCGTCTGCGATGGAGTTATCGATGCTGTCCGCCAGCACGCTCCCTGGGGGACGAATCGGGTCGGGTCTCTGAGCCTTTGATAATCGTGAGAACACGGATTTCAGCGCGGCGTCCTCTGTGACTGACCTCGGACATTAATGAAGGTCTCTGGGTGAGAGTTCGGCACAACTGAGTCCAGTTTGACTTTGTCCACAGGAACCAGCTGCTTTCCTGCCGTGCACACAAACAGAGCCCGAAACACTTAACACACACTTGGAACCTCGTCCTGGTCAATAGTAGGTTTGAGTCCAGTGAAGAAAATGTCGTAAGTGTCCCAGGCCACTGACCCCCCCCCCCTTACCTCCTTCAGCGGTCGGGTTCAACACTGTGCTCCAGACTTTGGTTTTCTGAACTCCGTCCAGCTGAATCCACAAAACAGACCAGGAACTGTTTTGATTATCATCTTAAAAGCATGTTCTGTTCCGACTTTGTTCTGATGGGGAGCACGGGCCGACTCACCACCACCCGTAGAAGCTTCTGGATGCGGTCTCCGCCCGTCAGGTCTCTGCCGACCACCATCACCTCCACAGGAAGCTTCCCCACCACCAGCGGCACGATGGTGTACGGCACCGCCACGGAGGAGCCAGCGGCCACCTTCACCTCCTGCGTGTGCCGGTCCTTGAAGGCCACGCTGCACATGTGCTCTGTCTTCATCAGCACCACCCTCACCTGGAAACACCAACCACCAAGAGAAGTGAAGAGCGCCATAGCACAGATTTAACTACCTCCCTTCAGAGCTTAATAAAATGACTGTCAGTCGGCCCCTCGGTCCAAACTCTAACAGTTTGTGCACTTTCCTGGCTGTAACAGTGTGGTGCAGTTTCTCACGTGCATGTCCTCGTCTCCGTAGTTATGGATCACAGCTTTGATCTCCACCTGCTCGTTTCTGGCCACCGAATACGGCAACCTGAGGTCCACAAAGAAACGCTTCCACGCCCGCACGTTGTACGGCTCGGCCACACAGAACCCTGCGGGCGTTAGGAGGCGAATGAGCGCGTGAGGACTTGTAGGCTTGGCGAGTAACTCCTCCTCTGACCTGTGTCGGGTGAGGCGCTGACGGCCAGAACCCCCCACTCTGTGATGCTGTCAGGTAAGGCGCTGTCCACCTTCTTGGTCGCCAGCCTGTCAATCAGATCAACATTAGCGTGATCAGAGGAGGTTAAAGAATCCAAACCTCACTCACTGTCTAGAAGCAAGAATAAAGACTCCACGATGAATAATACGTTCGCTCAGCGATAAGTGACGATTTAGACTCTCAATTTTCACTTATCACTGAAAATTGAAAATTTTGTAAGCATGCAGTGATGGACACATTCCACAAATCAGGACACTACACACACACACACACGCACACACATAAATATCAATTATGAATTTGAGTAATTTGGATCAAACTGTCAATTTGAAGAAAACCTAAAGAACAGTGGCTAATCGATGGTAGATGTCACAGGAAGGAGACATGATTTTACTACAATAAAGGAATAAAAACATGCAAGAAACAGGAGGGGAGCAGCTGTAAATGAGTACAAGTCTTCACCGTGATTGAATTGAGGACCTATTTAAATTGTGTAACGTTGCGTGTTTACCCATGTACAAAAAACAGCTTGTGAGTCACCGCGATGATGATGATGTGTTTGTTTACTGTCCTTTCCCCATATGGGTGATTCATAAATAATCGTACTGAACATTTGTTGCTCTCTTTACCAATTTCGATCCCGTCTGTGACCCACTTGGATTATGGGTAATACACTTACCCCCCCCGATCATGAGTAAACAGTGAACCTTTGTGAGTCTGGATCAGGACAAAAGGGGAACTATAAATATTAATCATCACTAAAGTTTACCACCGATGTTTTTCATGTCTCACCCATCTCTGTCCGCCTGGGTCGGCAGGTCGATGTCCTTCCACAGCCACGATTCAAAGAACTTGGATCGCAGATAGATATCGCTCTCATCCTGGTACTCCCACTCGTACTCCTCATCGTCCTCTTCTTCTAACACGCTGACTTCCTTTGCTGAAGCTTTTGCTACTTCTTCCTTCCTTCTTGCTGTAAAGGTGCTAATTTTGCTTGAGGTTGGTACACGTCCTCTGCGGTTGGGGGATGACATTCCGTATTCGGTCATATCATCATCTATCAGATCGCATAAAAAAATATATGATTAAAAATCAGAGATTGTTTAACTCGATAAACAATTACTTAAAAATGCCCCTGAAGTTAAACTGAACATTAATCCATTGTTATCAGTGAAATTTGGGAACAGTAATTACAGTTTTCCATTGAAGTTGGCATCAGTACGGATTCTTCCTCAAAAAGGTAGACTGGATAAATGGGCACGGGTGGCTGCGTGGTCGTCGGGGCTCTTGTGGTGGTGGTCGTCGGTGGGAGCGTGGTGGGAATATGGGTGTTGAATTCTTGGTTCCTGTAGGTGGAGCAGCAGTAGCGGAAGGCGCGGATGCAGTCCCAGCCCTCTGTGATGTAGAAGGAGCGTCTGGTGCAGGAGTAGGGCATGGGAATGTCCCTGAGGCCGTCCTGACAGCAGCGCCGCTGCAGCTTCTCCTTATAATGATTCTCTGGGGGCAGAAAACCACACACGTCAATGAAAGCTGTGATGATGTTTAAGTGTTTGGTAAATGTTTTGCTGGATGTTTCCTGTGCAATCAACATCGAAACCAGGTAGAAAACAGAGCCCAGAATTGAGCCTTAAAAATGCTGCGATCTTTACGTGTGTCTGTTTTCTATTTTCTCACATCTATACACTCACCCAGCTGAGCTTTTTTCTGCAACAGTTCAGCCGAGCGCCTCCTTCTGGCACTAACCCGACACTCCAGGACTGAGGAACGAGATAGACGGAAGATTACAGCTTCCCTTGGTTGAAAAACACCGATTGATGAATCTCCAGTAATCTCCAGTAGCCTCGGCATTGCTTCACTGTCAACAAACACACACTGCAAACATGCCCTTCAGCACCCAGCCTATTTTGTAAAGCTGCTCCTATCTACTGGAGCTGTGTGTGCCTAAGGGACAGGCTTTAACAAACCCCAGGTGTGGGTGTCGGCAGTGATCACAGATCACAGCTACCTTGTCTGGTTTGAGTTTGGAACCCAGCGCTGGAGGCGTAGAGCAGACCGGCGTCTGAGAAGACCATCCTCGCGTCTCTGCCTCCTCCTCGACTGCAGCCCATGTCTCTGCCTTCCACCACGTCCCAGATCTGTGGGGCCAAGCCGCCGCGTTCAAACACAGGCAGACGGGACGCGCTTCAGGCTGCTCCACCCTGTCAGTCTCAGGCGTGATGGCTCCAACAGCGACCGATGTTATTTTGGTTTAACCGTTGGACATTTGCCTCAACACCCACCCCACACACACACACACACACACACACACACACACACACACACACACACCCCACACACACACACACACACACACACCCACACACACACACCCACCCCACACACACACACACACACACACACTCACACACACACCTTCCTCTGTGTCAGCCTGTCCTTGTTGAGAAGAAACACGGCGTTGTCCACGGCCACCAGCCCGACCTTTGCCCCGGGGTCTCCTCGGACCTGAAGGCTAAAGCTCTTTCCAGGAGTGTAGTCTCGAGCAACGCCGTCCACCGGCCCGACCTTCAGCTGTGAGGCCGAACAACGAGGCGTTGACCAACAGGACGGAGATTCGGAGGCGTCGTTAAAAGCTTCCCGACGCCCGACCTCACCCCTCCTGCGCAGGAGTCTTCCACATCCACCCAGATGGAGTCGGGCACCACCTCCTCTCTGCCCGACCAGGGAAGACTGTAGAACGCCACAAAGCGGAAGGACGGCGCCATGTCCGGCGTGATGGTCAGCCTGACGCTTGTGAGCAGCTGGCCCGCCACGTCCACCCGCTCAGCGGCCACGAGTTTGCCTTTATTCAGCACCTGAGCAGGGAGGACAGGCGCGGTGGGGCGGGGTCAGCTCGTCCGTCAGGGCCCCGGCGGGTCACGTGCAGCGGCACCGCTGCCTCACCACGTAGGTGACGTGCTTGACGTTCGCTCTGAGGGTCGGGTCCGACGTGCTGATGCTGAGCGTCAGCGTCATGGTCTCCCCCAAAGACACCTTGTTGGTCCCAGAGGAGATGTGCAGGTAGTTCTGTTGTCGTCCGTTGAAGGGGTGGAAGGGCTGGACCCTGATCTGCTGCTTGGCCTGCTGCTCTGGGCTCAGGTCGGGCCGCGCCGTCTCGGCCTGGGGCAGACCAGACACAAGCGGGTCACGCCATCGGCCCGCTGAGGAAAGAACGCGGCCAAACTGACCGTGATGGTCTGCGTGTGTTGGACTTTGGGCATGTTGACGGTGGCCCGGACGACTCCGGCGACGACGCTCAGGGGCGAGTCCAGGAGGTTCACCTTGACCAGGACGTTGTGGGCTGGGGAGCCGTCGTGGTTGCTCACTTGGATCTGTGCAGGAGGAGACACGCCGTCTTTGTGGTTGCGCTCTACAAACGCAGAACACCCAGCACCTCGGTGGGCCTCACCGTGAAGTCGAAGGGGTGGCCTGGTTTGAAGTACTTCGCGGTGTCCTTGAAGGACACCACGTACGGAGACCGCACGATTTTGATGCCAGTCTTCTCTGCTTCCACCAAATCGCTGCCTGCGCAGACAAAAAAACAAGTTACCCAGAAAAATGACATCGATCATTTAGAACAAACACAGGCGGGGGGGGTGATGCTACAAAACGATGCTCTAATGTGTTCCTCACCTGACGCGGTGACCACAGACGCCTTCACGTAAATGGAGTTGCCCACCAGTTCCCCCACGTTGGGGTAAAGTCTCTTGATATCAGCCATGGGCAGAACGACAGTTCCTCCATCGAGCTGCAGGAGAGAATGGAGTAACATTATTATTATTATTATTATATACAGATATTATTATGATATCTGATTACATGTGACAGGTTAAACCAGGTTTATGTAACCTCCTCAGACAGACTCAATGCTGCAGGGAAAAAAAGAGAGATCAGCTCAGTTCTTTTTACCTCCAAGGAGGTTATGTTTTTGCCGGCGTCTGTCTGTCTGTCTGTCTGTCTGTCTGTCTGTCTGTCTGTCTGTCTGTCTGTCTGTCTGTCTGTCTGTCTGTCTGTCTGTCTGTCTGTCTGTCTGTCTGTCTGTCTGTCAGTCAGCAACATAACTCAAAAAGTTCTGGACCGATTTTGATGACATTTTCAGGATTTGTTGTAAATGTGAAAAGGAAGAACTGGTTTCATTTTGGAGGTGATCCGGAAGAAATCCTGGATTCTGGATCACTTTGAAATGTTCGTTAACATTGTGGTAAATGGGGCCAAACATGTTGTTTCTCAATATCTGGGTTCATTATTGACCAAACCCCATGAGATGTGCCTCAAGGATGGACAATGGGATCCTCTATCATATTCCAAAGGCTGATCCGGATCTGATCCAGAAGATGGATTTTATTGGGATTTATATAAACTTGGCGGAGGTCTGTGTTCTCCGAGTGCTTTCTAGTTACATTTTTGTTTGACCACAAACGGTGGATTCTGATGGACTTACATTTGTGACCTTTTTCACCGAGGGCAGCCTTATCATCTCCTGGTTGATCTTTATTCCAAAGACCACATAGGCTGTCCCCTGAACCGGCTCTCCATACAGGTACCTTAAATATTCATACAGAACATTACATACATATATAGATACATACTTTCATGTGTTTCGATCCCCTGATGGTGTTTTTCTCAAGATTAAAAGGGACTGAACTCATCAAGCTGAAATATAAAGTGTAAGAGGTGAAGCTCGACCTGGCTGAGATCTCCACGACCAGTTCAGAGTCGTACAGACTGAAGAAGCTCTTCCTGGGCGTCAAGGTCGCATTAAAGGCAGGAAGCACTGGGATTAAAACACCAAAAATCAAAGATGAGCGCCGTCCACTGCTGCTGCCACAGCTGTGAGTAAAGGTGAGAGCACCCGGGGGGACGCACCGTATTTCTTCACCTCGAACTGGGACGTAAACGTGTTCTGCTTCCAGTGGTCAAACTGTGCGATCACCGTCCACATCCCTTCACTGTGGAGCAGACGCAGCCTGATTCGTGACCTCCTCAGGAAGTCAAACCTTTAAGTCAAACCTCCTCCACGTTTATGAGAGGATTCTTACTTCACGATTTCAGAGAGCTGAAAAGTGTCTCCAAATATGCCATCGGCCGCTCTGCGCCTGGAGATCTGCTTCACCACAACACCACCGGGGTTCTGAAGCATGCGGGAAAGTACATGCTTAAATAAATACACAAATACTAAATACAGCTCCATCAGCGCTTTATTCACCTTGATGTCTATTGTGATGGAGCCGTCAAACGCCTTAAAGGACGGCGACGAGACGAAGGCTCTGAAGCGGACTACCGAGACAACGAAAGACAAATCAAGGTGTCCGTCTCAGCTTCATCCCACTGGGGTTAACCAACGCTTTTGTGCTCACCAGTGTCTCCAGGGTTGTAGACAGGCTTGTCCGTCTGGATGAAGATGTATCCAGACTGGAAGGACACCATCAGCGTCCTCTCCTGGGTGTAAACGCTCCCGAAGGCCACAGTCAGGTACACAAACTTGTTCTTCGTCTCCTCGCGGTTTAACCTTTCTGAGGGCAGCTGTGCTCACGGGAGGATGGAGAAAAACGTCCTAATCTGACCTCGGAGAGCGAACACCGCCGTCCCCGTGACTCACCTGGATGCTCTTGAGAGCGCGGAAACCGTTTTCCTTATTGAGGATGACCGAGTCCTGAAGGAGCATGGTGGTCTTTCCGAAGTCCTGGATGGAGATGGAGACGGGGACAGGGGTGGTCACGCTGTCTGCTTGCAGGTAGATGTTCTCCTGGCTGTCTGTCCTCAGCAGGTCAGGAGCCAGCAGGGTGAACCTGCGGAATTACACCAGCAAATGGGGCCGATTCCTCTTTTCAATCTGATGTCAGAGGTCATTTAATCAGAGCAGAAAAGCTGGTGAACGTCTGAAAATAAACGCGAACCATTTCGGATAACTGGAGAACAAAGTACACGATATCACGATATTTACCTACTTCTCTGGATCTCTGAACTAAAACTGAACATCTAAGCAAATTAAAATGCAAAAGCCACAGCAGAGAGACCTCCTGAACACGACACTACATACAGAACCAATGTTGCAACTGCTCACTGAGGAGGGTGTCACTAAGAAACAGAGAAGTCTGAAGAGTGTTTACAGAGACAGATAAGTCGTGTGGAAATCAAGAATAGTTGTAATAAGGTTGTTACAACAGCGCTGTACCTCGGGACTGTGGAAATGGCGCGCCGCGGGTTTGGTATCCTGCACGGAAATAAAACTTGATGAACGCAACTGAGGCTTCTGGGAATGACTCGGAGTGAATCAAAAGAGCCGTTTATTTTTCTGTTCAGTAGCAACAATTCATGATAGACAGAAACAAGACATTTGTCTTGGGTGAATTTACCACATTTGAACAGGTTTTGCTCTTTTGTTTTGTTGAACCTTGTTTACTCACCGGCGGAAATCCCAGAAAATGTCTCTTTGTGGCATTCTAAATGGACATTTGATAAAATAATAAACTCAGGAATGAACACTTTCAGCTGCTGTGTGTGAACAAACGTACCTTGGAGGCCACCTGTGGAAAAGAAAATAAGGACAATGGAGATTAACTGTTAATGGCCCTTTTAAGGTTGATCAGTGAACTGTTGCTATTAAAACCAGACAGAATAAAAGCGTTTCACAATTACCGTAACATTTATACTCAATAAATTCAACAAACGGTACCGTCGTCGGTCCACGGCATCAAACTGTCCATCACAGCTGCAAAGGAAGACGAGCGTGAAGAGGGCGATCAGCGTCCGTCGGGCCATGGCTGGAGAGCTGGAGCCTCGGTGGACTGTGACCACCACTGAGGCCGTCGGCGATTATATCGGACCCCCCCCGTCACCCCTCCTCCAATAACCCAAACCCTCTCCTGTCAACAGGAGGAAGAGGGGCCACATGGTCACTGATCCAGCCTTACACCCAC
Source organism: Lagocephalus sceleratus (assembly GCA_911728415.1). Classification (NCBI taxonomy): domain Eukaryota; kingdom Metazoa; phylum Chordata; class Actinopteri; order Tetraodontiformes; family Tetraodontidae; genus Lagocephalus; species Lagocephalus sceleratus. The sequence goes on along the minus strand of CAJVRN010000230.1, from coordinate 547,597 downwards.
GTTAACTCTTTCTTGTCAACGTGGAATCAAGTTGGACCAAAACAAGTTTTTTTTGCATCATTTATTCACAAAATACAAATATTGCTAAATATCTGTAAATGAAGACTTTAAATAGAAGTAACTGAACTCGTCGTAGGAAGATGAAGACTGTGTCAAAAGCTCCACGTAGAGCCTTTGACCCCGAACATCGAGGCTTCACGCACCTGATGGTGACGGTGGTGAGGTCACCCACACACGTATTGCACCAACGCCGCTTTATTTCACCAATTGTCACAAAAACAGACAATAAAAAGTCGTTTTTTTCTAACTCTCATTGCTCGGGTCAGAATCAGAGTCATTATAGTCCGGAACCAAAGACCTGAGGGCTCCAAAGCTCGTGTCCTGGGTCCCCGTTTCTCCCTCCGGTGGCGACACCAGTGCGGTGTCTTCCCTCTGAGGGAGCTCAGACGTGTCCTCGCCACACGCGTTGGGCGCCTCCGTGTCGGGCCGTGCGACCGTGGCGCTGGGCTCGGAGGCCTCGGCCCGCTTGCGGACGAGGGGACTGTGCGAGGACCCCAGGGCTTTGGCCACGGCTGCCTCTTTACTCTGCTGGTTAATGCGATGGAGCAAGCTGCCCGCGGCGCCCTTGGACGAGGTCGGAGCGGCGCCGAACCACGGGCGAGAGGAGATCTCCTGACGCTTGCTCTGCTGCTTGTCCTCGCAGGCTAATTGTGGAAGGGAGATGTTAGACGTTCATGCTCATCTTCAGACCTCATTTTGTTGTCTCATTTCTAAGGCTTCGTTCACGGCGCCGCTCTAATTTATTGTCGTCGTCGGTTTGACGAAGTGCGCCGCCCAGTGGACATCCCGGACAATTACACGAGCTCGTTCCTGCGACCTCGTTGTCACAAAATCCATCATAGAAATACGAAATAGTGCGTGATCTAATCCGAGCTGAAGCGTGACTATTCTGCGTACGTAGACAGATGCACTTACAGTCCGCTGTCTGATATGTGAGCAGGGCTGCCAGTTTCTTGTCCTCCTCCTTCTCGGGCAGCAGTTTGATGGACAGGTTGGTCCTCGTCAACACTGCTCTGTCCTTCTTCTCCTGTTCGGCCAGAATCTTCCTGTCTGTCTAAAATAAAGACAGTTTGGCCACACGGTCAAACACAAACACACTAAATCTTGAAAAAAAGAAGAGAGTTGGAGAGCGAGGTGTGTTTAAGATGTGATATTTGTCAAAGCTTAAAGGCTGGTACCCTGAACTTTCTGCGCAGGGAGCTGTTGAGCTGGTAGTCGTCCTTCCAGCGCGACTGGTAATCAATAATGTCCGTCAGAGAAGGCAGAGCCTTCTTTAACTTTTCCTTGTCTTTCCCCTCGTGGTCGAGCTTGAACATGGCATCTGTTTCCAGTTTCTCCTTCTCTGCATGCTCTGTGAGGAAGGGACGAAGGAGGGAGTCGACAAAGGGGAGAGATAGAAAAGAGAATAATAGAAAAGAATAATTAGTCAGGACATAGAGGCGTTTTCATCGCTGGGTATTTGCCGTGTTCAAGCTAGACGTGTCCCAGAGAAGCGAGGACACTACCTGTGGTGAGGATTTGCTCGTTTTCAGCCATGTCCCATCGCTCCTCCTTCCTGCTGGCCCCACTTACGATCACATAATCGCAGTTCGCCGGATCTGTTTGCATCTCGATGTAGTTGACACAAAGGTGGCACTTCATCCTAAACCTGCCGTTTCAGAAAGAGTAATCCTCAGTGAAAATGGAAATTCAATATGTTTATATATTTTTTCTTTTTTATCTTATGACTAGTACGGAGAGCCCGGTTCATCTGTGTTTACCTGTAGATTGGGGTGCTGTAGTAGGTGCCCACTTTCTTTTTCTCTGCGTTGTAACGGACCCCTGCGCAAGCACAACGTCACAGTCAGGAAAAGAAGACACGAAACATCTCAAGCGGAAAAAAAAAGGCCGAGATTGCTTCAAATTTACCCATTCCGATGTGATTTTTGCAGCCATCACACCAGATGTTGTAGGGCATCTCAAACCTTAATAAAAACAGATTTGTGTGTTTGGTGAGTTTTGGAAAGAACCTTGGATTTCCTATCATTCCTGTGCATACGTTCTGGCTTCATTATAGAAGCGTTCCTACACCACTTACCTCAAGGACACCGTTGTAAGGTCGTGTACAAACTATGCATCTTTGTTCTTTACATCCAATTGCATTACGTCTATCAATGACGCGTGTTCCTTCACGAGCACTGACCTGATGATGAGGATGCCCTGAGACAGTTTCCTGGCCCTCTCCCGCAGAGCGTGAGTTTTGTGGTAACCGTTGAGGGATCCATGCTGGAAGACAAGGACGAGTCAAACCGGTGCACGAATAACACGAATAACTGACGCGCGTTGCGTTTGCGCGGGTCCCCACGCACCTTGGCTGGATCGAAGTCTGGAGGGTAGTATTTGTTTGTTCCTTTTCGTTCACCCTTTCAGGAAAACAGCACAAAACACACTTTCGTTAACGCTGTGGCAGAAGTCTTAAATATAAATAAATTCACCTGCGCTTTAGTCTCGTCTTACCATGGTGACAAGTGGATCTCCAAAGCCGCAATAAAGTCAAATATTCTGAGAAAACGACAAAGACTGGCGTGAGAATCGTGGAAAGAGACGACTGAAACAAGGCGAGTAAGGGTGAGATTCAGAGAACTTGCATGAACCAAAATGGTTTGGCTAAAGTCACAGGATAAAGGTAACGTGTCTGAAATGTAAGACACGGTTTCTGACACACTTATCAAAGATCTGTTTAGAATTCTGTCAGAGAAAAGATGAATTATGATCAGACATCCTGACCGCAGCTAACGAGCTTAGCTTCTCTGTTTACCACAAACACAGGCGCTAAATCGGCCGTTACGCCCATTTTTCCGCCTCACCTGCGCCCCAAATGTTGTCTGTCAGCAACACCGGCCGCGGGGCCCTTTGGTGGTCACCTGTCGCGTTTAATTTCGTCCTTTCTGAGCTGAAATTAATAAAAATATGCTCTTTAACGACAACCTGCTGTTGCTCCCTCTTCTTCTCTGGTGTTTATGGCAGTTTGCTGCCCCCCCCGAGAGAGCGATACCGCCGCCTAGTGACCCAGGCGTAGAACGACAATAACAAATAAAATAAAATAAAATAAAATAAAATAAAATAAAATAAAATAAAATAAAATAAAATAAAATAAAATAAAATAAAATAAAATAAAATTAAATTAAATTAAATTAAATTAAATTAAATATTAAATATAATATTAAATATTAAATTAAATAAAGAACCCCCCCCCACCCAGTCATGAAATAAATCATATATATATATATTAAAAAAAGAGAGATGTAGAGAGTGTCTATATTTTAATAATTCCAAATACAGATGGATGAAAATGCTCGTTAACACCAGGGGTCTCCAGGTCCCCCCCCAAAGGGCCCGTGAGGCTGCAGGTTCTGGTCCCACCAGTCCAGCTCACCCAGTTTGACCAGTCAGCTGTTGAAGACTCAGATGAGTTGATGAAGTGAGTCCAGTCTGGTGCTGCTGCTGCTGGGTTGGACCAGAACCTGCAGCCTCACGGACCTCTGGGGGGGCCTGGAGACCCCTGGGGGACCTGGAGACCCCTGGGGAGGACCTGGAGACCTCTGGGGGGGGCCTGGAGACCTCTGAGGGGGACCTGGAGACCCCTGGGGAGGACCTGGAGACCTCTGGGGGACCTGAGACCCCTGGGGGACCTGGAGACCCCTGGGGGACCTGGAGCCCTGGGGAGGATCTGGAGACCTCTAGGGGGACCTGGAGACCCCTGGGGGACCTGGAGACCTCTGGGGGGCCTGGAGACCCCTGGGGGGCCTGGGACCCCTGGGACCCCTGGGGGACCTGGAGACCTCTGGGGGGGGCCTGGAGACCTCTGGGGGGACCTGGAGACCCCTGGGGGGACCTGGAGACCCCTGCTTTACGCACCCACTCGCGTCCCTCCTCCAGGCCTGTGGGGGGCAGCGTCGCGCACGCTCGCTCACTAAACCACAGAAGAAGAAGCACGCGTCACGCCGCCGGTGCGGGACGGAAAACGTGTTGGTGCCCCCCCCCCAGGAGGTCCTCCGTCGGGGCCATGGAGCCGCACAAGCGCTTCATCTGCTCGTTCGCGGGCTGCGCGGCGGCCTACGACAGGCAGTGGAAGCTGGACGCGCACCTGTGCACGCACACGGGCGCGCGGCCCTTCACGTGCGCCCGCGGCGGCTGCGGGCGCGCCTTCAGCAGCCGCTACCACCTGGCGCGCCACGACCTGAGCCACAGCGGCCTCCGGCCCTTCCCCTGCGCCGTGCGCGGCTGCGACCGGGCCTTCAGCACCAACGCCAACCGGGCCCGCCACGTCGCCCGCGTGCACGGGCCCGGACCCGAACCGGGGCCCGAACCGGGCCCAGGACCCGAACTGGGGCCCGAAACAGACCCAGGACCCGAACAGGGGCCCCAACCAGGCCCAGGACCCGAACAGGGGCCCCAACCAGGCCCAGGACCCGACCTAGAGCCCAAACCAGGCCCAGGACCCGGACCGGGGCCCCAACCAGGCCCAGGACCCGACCTAGAGCCCAAACCAGGCCCAGGACCCGACCTAGAGCCCAAACCAGGCCCAGGACCCGGACCGGGGCCCCAACCAGGCCCAGGACCCGAACCAGGCCCAGGACCCGGACCTGGGCCCCAACCAGGCCCAGGACCCGAACCAGGCCCAGGACCCGGACCTGGGCCCGAACCAGGACCCCGGAGGAGCTTCGAGTGCCGCGTCGCCGGCTGCGGGGTCCGGTTCCGGAAGAACAAGCAGCTGAGGGCGCACATGTGCGAGCGGCACACGCAGCTGCCCCCCCCCTGCCTGTGCCCCCACCCGGGCTGCGGGGCGCGCTTCGCCTTCCCCAGCAGGATGAAGAGGCACCTGAAGGTGCACCGCGGGTACGCGTGCGCAGAGCCGGGATGCGGGTTCTGCGGGAAGACCTGGACGGACTACCTGCAGCACCGCAGGGAGCAGCACAGGTGAGGGGGGGGTGGCACAGGTGAGGGGGGGGTGCACAGGCGAGGGGGAGTACAGGGTGAGGGGGCGGTGAGGGGTACAGGTGAGGGGGGTGAGTACAGGTGAGGGTGGGTGAGTACAGGTGAGGGGGTGAGTACAGGTGGGGGGAGTGCACGTGAGGTGAGGGGGGTGAGTACAGGTGGGGGGGTGCGACAGGTGAGGGGGAGTACAGGTGAGAGGGTGAGTACAGGTGAGAGGGTGAGTACAGGTGAGAGGGTGAGTACAGGTGAGGGGGTGAGTACAGGTGGGGGGTGAGTACAGGTGGGGGGGTGCACAGGTGAGGGGGTGAGTACAGGTGGGGGGTGAGTACAGGTGGGGGGTGAGTACAGGTGGGGGGTGCACAGGTGAGGGGGGTGAGTACAGGGGGGGGAGTACAGGGTGAGTACAGGTGAGGGGTGAGTACAGGTGAGGAGGGTGAGTACAGGTGAGGGGGGCCACAAGGAGAGGAGGCTGAGGGGGTGAGCACAGGTGAGGGGGGCACAGGTGAGTACAGCTGGAGGAGAGGGAGCACAGGTGGAGGAGGGTGAGCACAGGTGAGGGGGTGAGTACAGGGTGAGGAGGGTGAGGGGGTGAGCACATGTGAGGGGGGCACAGGTGAGGGGTGAGTACAGGGGGGTGAGGGTGAGCACAGGTGAGGGAGCAGAACGGGTGCGGGTTACACGAGAGCCTCCGTCCCGACGGGAACCCGAACCCGGTTGCGGTGCGTCCGTCTCACCCGTCCCCCCGTTTGTCCCCCGTTTCTCCCCCGTTTCTCCCCCCTCAGGCGCGTCTTCCAGTGCGACCAGTGCAGCAGAGAGTTCCGCGACTCCTGGTTCCTGCAGCAGCACGCGCGCGTCCACGCCGACACGCGCGTGGTCCTGCTGTGCCCCCGCCCGGGCTGCGGCCGCTCCTTCACCACCCGCTTCAACCTGGAGAGCCACGTGGGCTCCTTCCACGAGGGCCTCAGGCCCTGGGCCTGCGCCCACGCCGGCTGCGGCAAGACGTTCGCCATGAAGCAGAGCCTGCACCGCCACAGCGTGGTGCACGACCCCCAGAGGAAGAAGCTGGCGAGGCCCCGCCCGTCGCGCTCGCTGGCCTCCCGGCTCAGCGGCTACAGGGACGCCAGGAGGGTGCTGGTGGCCAAGGCCAGAGACCCCGCCCCCCCGCCGCCGCCGCCGCCCCGGGCCCCGCCCCCCCCGCCGCCGCGCCAAGCTCCTCCGTCGAGCTGGTGTCGCTGCTGCAGGACGCGTCTCTGCAGTGCGGCCCGGGCGTGGACGCGCACGGGCTCGCCGCCGCCCTGTCGGCGCCCCTCGCCATGTAGTCCGACCCCCGAAGCTCCGGCGGGGGCTACGAAGGATTCTCGATGTTTTCCGTCCTGACGGCGACGCGCAACTCAAGCCGACGCGCTAGAAAACACACGTATTTTGTCCATAATGTGAAAATAAGAATCTATTTTGTGACATCACGTCTTTTAACATGCGATCACCGATGTGCTTGTACGTGTGATGGACTTCGTGGTTTGTGTTTTCCCCGTTGTTTGATGTGACCTGCGCGTTCGGTCGGTGTGGAGGTACCCCTGAGGTGGTTTAGGGACCACTGCACAGGTTTGATATTCTGGAGACGGTGTGGGGAACAGGCGCTTAAAATGGGATCTTATAAAGATCTGAACGTTCACGAAGCTCATGGTGGCTAAGCCTCCAATTAAAGTTAAAGCTGGGTCATCTCTGGAGTGGAGAAACATCCACAGCTCTTTCATCGTGCTGCATTCAGGGTGTGCAGGATTCTACACAATCAAGTCCACTTTTGCCCTTTGACGAATGGAAAACTAAAAAAAATCAGCATATGCGTATAATCCCGTAATTTTTGTGGAACTAAGCATCATGGAAACATCACAAACACTTGGCCTGTAAAACGTTTAGTCACGACACACGCGATTGATCGAAACTATCGGACCGTCGTTGGCGCGCAAGCGTCCGTGTTGATGATGAGGTGTGTTAACGCTGTACTTATGAATCGCCCTTCGTCTCCAGGCTCCTGAAATCACCCCAGGCACCCAGGAATACCACTTGAGAGTGGACTTAACCACTTCACCTGTTGAGAGTGGACTTAACCACTTCACCTGTTGAGAGTGGACTTAACCACTTCACCTGTTGAGAGTGGACTTAACCACTTCACCTGTTGAGAGTGGACTTAACCACTTAACTTATTGAGACTGGTTTGTTTTGTGAACTAGCTGAACACATTAAAATGTTTTTGTTCTTTAGAGTTCCTGTCTTAATCACATACTTGGGTTATGTTTAGGTTTCACACTTATTTTTAGTTATTTCCCCCTCCCATTCTTAGTTATAACAAATATTTCTTGGCTGTGTGTAACTATTGCACCATAAGGGTGTGTGTGTGTGCGTGTGTGTGTGTGTGTTGTGTCTTTGGCTCCAGAAGCAGGCTGCAGATTCTTGTGTCTTCATGACATATGGATGAGAATCCCAACCGTGATCAGCAGATTTACGGCATAAACAGGAGAGATTGTGCAAGCCTGACCTTCCGAGAATAAATCCCGTCTGAATACTTCCCATCACGGGAAGAATCACCGGGAAGGCTCATCCTCACATTCCTGCCCCGCTCGCCTCAGACGAGCCCTATAAGGCCTGGCTGTGTGACCCTCGCACCCGGGCCCAGCCCCGGGCCTCGTCCCTCATCGTGCCCCAACCCGGGGCGCTCCTGTTGTTCCTACGCGGGCGACTCAGCCCGACCTCGTGTGAGGAGGACTGACCGAGCGGGGACCGGCCGCCCTCAAAGGGTCAGAGGTCGAGCGAGCGAGCGATGCAGGAGGTCGTCGTCCGCGTGTCGCTGATCAGAAGAGGAACACTTATTGATGACCTCCGCCAGGGAGGTTGTGTGTCTGTCTGTCTGTTAGCAACATAACTCAAACTTGCGGACCGATTTTGATGAGATTTTCAGGATTTGTTGTAAATGTGAAAAGGAAGAACTGGTTTCATTTTGGGGGTGATCCGGAAGAAATCCTGGATTCTGGATCACTTTGAAATGTTCGTTAACATTGTGGTAAATGGGGCCAAACATGTTGTTTCTCAATATCTGTTAATTATTGACCAAACCCCATGAGATGTGACCCAAGGATGGACGATGGGATCCTCTATCATATTCCAAAGGCTGATCTGGATCTGATCCAGAAGATGGATTTTATTGGGATTTATATAAGAAATGGGGGTGCCCTTATATTTTGGCGTACTGTGCCTTTTATATTAGAACTAGAAGTTTCTAATGATCATCATGTAGCTGAATCAGTTTCACATCTGACGTACGTCAACGGGTTTGTTCTAGCTTTGATCCTTTAGGAGCTATATCCAGAAGAAAACCGCCATTACAGAAAATACGATTTTGGTGAATAACTCCTGAACTAAGACGTTTATTGTTGTGACTCCAGTGGCTAATGTATGTTTTTATGGTCAAGGAATCTAAATATGCAGTCAAAGTATACGTGGGACTCATATTTATGGTGGAAACCACAACATGTCAGGAAGTGTTGGGCCTGGCGGAGGTCTGCGCTCTCCCAGTGCTCTCTGGTTCCTTCTTTCTCGCCTGCTGATGAACTCCTGCGTTCAGCCGGGCGTGTGAGGAGTCCTCCACGCCGGGTTCTGGAGGGGACATGACTAAAAAAAGAAATGGTCTACACATAACAAAATATTTGAGCGTTTACATCGGGCAGATGTTCCATAAATCCCCGACGGCAGACGATTTATTTCGTCTTTTTCCGACACACCGGAAGCGCTGCGTTATTAAAAGATGCCGATTTCCTATTTTTCGTGTGCTGAACGTGCAGGAATGCAGCGGAGGAGAGGGAGCGCTGGGAGTTTGACCAGAACCCAGACGGTTCTGACATTTATGTACGGCAGGAGGAACGGCTCGGGCGTGTGTCTGAGGTGTGTTCTGTGAGGTCGTGGTGGGGTCACAGGAACGTTGGGGTCCTCCAATATTCAGCGGCGTAATCCTGCCTCTAATCTGGGACCGCTCGGATCTGAACGCCTGCAGGAAGGCTCTCCCGAACTGACCCGGGCGAAGGCCTGCAAGAGCCTGTCCTTGACCTCTGACCTTTTCCCTGTGTGTCCCTCACGTGTGTGTGTGTGTGCACTCATACACACCCCTGACCCCGCAGGAGGAAGGACGCGCTGGAGCATCTGAAACACGTCTGTAAGAAGGTCTTGGGTAGTGTGTGTGTGTGTGCGTGTGCGTGTGTGCGTGTGTATGTGTGTGCATGCGTGTGTGTAATTGGTTAATACCACCTTCACTCACACAAAACAATTAATATTTTGAATTCCTGCCCCCTGACGATCCAGAATTCCACGATGCTCCTTTTAGCAGTGATCCAAAGGGAATGCTTCATCTCCCCCACCTCCTCTGGCCGTGTGTGTGTGTGTGTGTGTGTGTGTGTGTGTGTGTGTGTGTGTGTGTGTGTGTGTGTGTGTGTGTGTGTGTGTGTGTGTGTGTGTGTGTGTGTGTGTGTGTGTGTGGAATGTTTCACCCTCTGTGTCTTTGTTTTTCTCTTTTTTTAGAGTATTTATTTTTAGAGTATTTATTTTTAGATACACCCTGGGGGATAATTACCCCTCTAATTAACAGACTGAATCAACAAAGTATCTTAAAATAGATATATAATAAATGTAATGTGCTGGTTATTACTAAATTTACTGTTTGAGAGGGAAAAACACACGTAAGATAAGTTCAGTAAGATAAGACTGAAATGTGTGTTTTAAGTGAAAAAAGTCAAACTTATATGGACTCTTTAGTAGCTGATGAAGAGTTCAACTAAAACAACTAAAAACAACTTTCATTTAAGTTTGTAATTTAGTGCGGGCTCAAGCTGATCTTTGGAAGAACTACTGGAATTCCAGGCAGTAAATTTAAACTGTTATTAATCCAGAGTTTAGCTTCTTTTTTTTTTTGTCAAGCCAATTTCTCTTTTTATTGAGCTGTGATGAATTTATTGTTTTAATATTAGCGGCAGGATGCATTTAAACAAGAAATCACTCCCAGCCTCTCCTAATCCCTTCTGTCCTTATGTGGTTACGTTTGAATGTAAGGAATTTGTCCAGATAATAACCGTATTGAATATATGCCCCTCTTCCTGCAGCGAGAGCCCCCTTCATGGCCTGTTTAGGTCCTCTCTCCATGACCTAATGCATATTCTACATACTCTACATGTTAGCTTCACATTGCTGCTAAAATCCCTCAATTTATGGAGCAGCTCTAGAGGAGTCCTCCTTGGTGGAATGTCTGCTGAGCAGAGGCTGAAAGTCATCACCTGACTGCTCTTTTTCTAAACATGTTGTCTTTGACCTTTTCTTTTTCACTTATTGATCTACCCGTGGGGGGTGGGGGGTGGGGGGGGGTCGGGGGGGCGTTCTGGGCTGACCTGTCCCCTCGTGTCTCCCAAACCGATCGACGATGGCGCTCCTTGGGGTGAGACGACTTTTTTTTGGCTCCCCCGCCGCTCCACTTCCGCCCCTCCGCTATCTGCTGATTCATTTATCACGCATACCTTCCAGCATCGTCTGCGTGACATCACGGGCGAGCGGCTTTAAAGAAAACCCGGGGACGTCTGGGATGCCATGTTGAGCGCGCTCCACAGCCCCTGGAAAGAGCACCGGAGTGCAAGTCAGCAATGAGCCGCTGATTTACACCAATCAGATAATCCCGACAGGACGACTTCTGGGTCAAACGCCCGCCTGCCCTCCCACGCTCCCCGTCGGATCGGCCCGTCACCCCCACCCCCCGTTCATCTCGGAGGGCTATATATTGGAGGCCTTCGCCCCGAGCACCATTCGTACCTGCAGCCGTTGGAACCATGGCTCGGAGGGAGAGCAGGAGCTCTGCGCTGGTGTCGTTGCTGAAGCTGCTCGTCGTCCTGACCTGCGTCGGCAGCGGGGGGAGCCGCCGGCTGGCGTCTGGGACGGGTGAGTGAGGGGGGGTCGGGGGGGAGAGGCCTTATTTACGACCCCTGTGAAGGGCCCCCGACCTTCTAGAGCGCCTCAAGACAGCTTCTTTTTTGTCCCCCGCAGGTCAGAAGCTCGAGGCGGCGCCTGAGAGCGTGGGCAGGAGGGCCAGAGGTGCGGCCGGGGACCGGAGCGAGGGGTCCGGGTCGGGCCCCCCGGCGGAGCCCCCGCTCCTGAGGCGGTCCCGCCGGTCCCCCGCGGACCCCCCGTGCGGCCTGCGCTCGGTCCTGCTGCAGGTGCGAGACCTGGGCCTGGGCTACGACTCGGACGAGACGGTGCTGTTCAAGTACTGCGGGGGGGCGTGCCCCCGCCTGGGCTCCAACCACGACCTGACCCTGGCCAACCTGCTGCGCAGCGGCGTGCTGCCCCCGCTGGCGCCCGGGGAGCCCTGGCACCCGGCGCCCTGCTGCAGGCCCACCCACCACGAGGACATGGCCTTCCTGGACAACGCCCACCGCTGGCACAAGGTGGAGAAGCTGTCGGCCGCCGGCTGCAGCTGCCTGGGCTAGGGGGGCGGGCGGGGCCGCGGGGTCGCGACCTTCACCCCAAAGAAGAGCGGCGGGCGACGCTTATCCCTCTGAAGTAAGCTAGTGTTGATTCGGGCCGTCTCTTGAACCTCAAAGGACCTTTATTCCCTCGTGAGACCGTTAAGGTCCCCCGACTTCTGGAAGACTTTTAATGATGAATCGACATTGAACGCGTTCTCTAAAACGTCGAACAACGTCTGAGACGATTCCGTCTTGAATCCGTGCGGATGCGATTTAATTTCAGTGGGAAAAGTACAAAGTCTTGATCTGCTTTAGGAAAAACAAAAAGATTCTTTCTCCATCTGAACCAGTAAGGATAACAATGAAATCAGCAGGTGAGATCAACAGTTGTGTCGGATGTACAAACTACTTGACTGTTTCTGTAAATAAGCTGAAGTATTTATTAAAAACTTGTGCAAGTTAGCATGAATAACGCAACAGTTGTGCGTACGAAGCCGTGTCGACACACACAGCTGAGTGAAGCTCGTTCTCACACGTCCAGCTAAGTTTTTTCTTCTGTATTTATGTAAAATAAGTTATTTATTTATTTGTCGCCACTCCCTTTTTTCATGCCGATTAAGTTATTGTGTATTGTGCTTGTGTACTTTTGTCATCGTGTGTACAGTTTCTATAACATTTAGGGACATTCAGAGTGTGTCGGGGAACAGAAGAGGTAAAGAACGATGCGGTGTTATTCGCAAAAGAACGTTTTTAATTGAAGTTTTGAAAAAATAAAGGTGTTTTTTTTCTGAGCTACAACAGTTACAAAAGGTTTTTTTCCTGGTCAAATATTTGATTCCAGTGTTACATCGTCCAAATAACAGTCAAGGGCAACGTGGAGAGAACGAAAACGGGATTTGACTTGTTCTTCCTCATTAAGCACACTTCCCCCTCTCGACTGGAGGTGCCCAAACATCTCAAGGTCTTCGTCCGTCCAGCCAAAGAGTCCTCCACAAGTGGCCGATAATTCAGAGACTTTTAATGAGCCTCCAGTTCCAAAACTCGGCCGTGTTTCCAGTTTGGCCAGAGCACAACGTTGTTTTATATGAACTCGAGGTGTTCGCGGTGTGAGGAGGTTCAACCGTCCCTACGTGGCCATCGCCTCGTCCTCCGTCTCCTCTGGCTCCACCCCCCAGACCTGGACGTGTCTCTCCATGGCCGTGAGGAGGATCGTCTCCGTGGGGTGGAAGGACAGTGACTGGACAACAGCTTTCCCCACTGGAAGTTTCAAGGACAAAGACCCCTGTAGGAGACACAGTAAAGCTCAGTCAGGTCGAGGACACACACATGCACACACACACACACACACACACGGAGACACACACTTCCACCAGGTCCCAGCAGTAGACATGGCCGTCCTCGGAGCAGCTCAGGACATGAGTGTCTCTACTGGACAGGCAGCAGTCCAACTTATAGCCCTTCATCTTGTGTCCTGTGTACCTACAGGACACACACACACACACACAACACGCAAAAGTTAAACGTCACTGATCCTATCTGATGTGCTTCAACGCCACCAGGTGTCGCTGTTTCCACAAGAGCGAAACCTCAAACTTTCTTTAACCTCCACGGGGAGATCACGTCTTCCAACTCGTGGAGTTTTTGTATGTGATGTATGGATGAGTTCATATTTGTGTTCAGCACTGTCAGATGTTACTCAGCAGACGGGCTCATGGTCTGTGTTCATGTTTCATCAGGATCTATTCTGTCCTATATTCAAACTGGTGTTGGGGCCAGAGATAGAAGTGTTCACTATGACATGATTGTGACATTACACCTGCTGTATAAAGCACATTCATGAAGGTTTGTGACATAAAAAGTCATTTAAACAGGACTCACTCTCCCAGCATCTCCCCCGTGCTCTTGTCCAGCAGCCTGACGGTAGAATCCAGACTGGAGCTCAGAGTGCACTGACCATCACGACTGAAGCACACACATGTTATGGGACCTGGAACACACACACACACACTCTAAGAGTGGATAAAGTCCTGACTTCTGCTGCTGATAACAACAGTTCTGGATCACTCACTGCTGACAAAGTCGACATGCAACTGTCCCATTCTCAGGTCATAGCGCCTTACTCTGCCATCCACGGATCTACACAGGGAAACAGAAAAAAACAAAGTCTTCAATCTTTAGTCAAAGCAGCGATGTGTGACGGGCGTGTGTGTGTGTGTGTGTGTGTGTGTGTGTGTGTATGTGTGCGTGTGTGTGCTGACCCGGTAAGCAACTCGTGCTGCACCACCTTCAGGCTGCTGATGCTGTCCCGAGCCTCGTCCAGAACCTGGATGGGGTCGTTTCTTCGAGACCTGGTGTCCCAGCAGCGGACTGTTCCATCTATGGACCCTGGAGACAGACAAGAGACACAGGAATGCAACATTAGTTATAGTTATTGATGCAGCATAGCCACAACACTGTATTTTAATCTTGTTTTAAGACAATCTAATTAATGGTCTTCATTTAGCATCTATTGATCACCACTAGGGGAAGAGTAAGTAGTAATAAAGAATCCATTTGTGTTTATTAGGTTGTTATTTGTAAGTGTCTCACCAGACAAGATGACACTTGCCTCCTCGTTGAACTGGACACAGTTGACTTTCTGTGACAGGAGAATGACACAGATGAAAGCAAAAGGAGACGCACAGGTGAGAGTCCAGAAATGAGATAAACCTGACGAACGACGCGTAAAGACAAGAGGCCTCACCCCAGCATGTCCTCTGAATTTGCGTGCCACGTTGCCGGTGCCAACATCCCACAGGATCACCGTCTTATCGGAGCTGCAGGAGCAGATCTGGCTGCTGTCATAGGAGCTGTTCAATTCAAAAAAGACACGTCTTTTTTTTACACCCCGTTTACAGTTTCCGCTCACTCACGACCGACCGACCGTGCTATTCTGTCACCTGTCGGCATCCAAGACCTCGTACCCATGGCCAGTGTACGTCTTCAGCTGAGTGCCCTGCTTCACACTCCACAGCTTCAGAGACTTGTCGCTGCCACAAGACAGCAAATAGTTCCCATCGACTGGTGAAGGGAGACAAGAGCATCGGATATGATCACTTCTACCACCAATGTGAGCTCAGGGGAGGTTCACATGCAACCGTTGGGGTCAACAACGCAAGCGAAGAAGCGCAGGAGTCCAATGGTGGGTTTAGCTTTCACTACGTGGATGAAGGTTAGTTCACCGTTAAAGCGGACCGCCCTGATGGCCGCCTGCTGACAGTCGATGGTCCGGAGCAGATGGGTCGGGAGCTGAGGGCCCTGAGGTCTGGGCTGAGGGAAGGCCATGACACGATGATGACTTCAAGCCTGCACACACACCCACGACAGAACCTGCACACAACTGGGACGAAAACACAAGCAAATGAAGCCCAGGTGACGTCAAAATGATATAAAAAAGAACAACATTTCACCTGTACTAGGTGTTTTAGGACTAGAAGGTGGTCTTTTGTTCGTTCATGGTGGCTTGTTTGTGAAACTTTTTGGACAAAAACTTCTAAATTATAAACTAGGATATTCTGCTGGGATATTCTACACGCTCTCTCATCATCAGTCTTTCATCACAGGTTGATATTGATGCGATATACTGATCAGAAACTGCTCAAATGTTGAATTTAGAACAGGAACAGTTGTAAAATGAGACGTTAGCGAGCACATTAACCATCGATATATCATTGAAATACACTCACAATCTCACCAACATCTCACACGAACATTCGGCTGCATATTTCTACTGGTGCCAAAGTGAGATCCCGGTTCTTAATCTTTCAGAAACGTTGATAAATGACTTACTTTACTTTATTTTAGCAACAAACATCTCCCATTCATTTCTCCCAGGATATCCGCCGTGTGCGCGGTGCACCCTGGGATAATGGACGAGTGTCAAAATAAAGGTTCCCACGATCATCCCACGTCGCTTCTTAAACGGCGATGCTTTTATTGTGAAGCCCGTCGGATATGACGGGCCTCCATCCGGTTGCCCCGACGGTGCTGATCAGCTGTTCTTTCGTGGTCGGATTTTAATTCATTTTTTTTTTAGTTCTGAACCAGTTTGGCGCTCCGCACCATGTCTTCTAACAGCATGGCCGACCCAAGAAGACAAAACAAGATTTTAAGGTTGGTCCTCGATCCCGACAAAACAAACCTCGACGGTCTAAAGATCCCAGATTAGCTCGCGGCTAACGAGCTAATCTGGTTCGAGATCAAACGTGGAGATTAAATCCACGAAATCCTGCAGCTGGTTCACTCCAGGAGCTGCACGGGCTCGGGACACGGGGCTGGTGATTGTGTTATCAGCGATGACACACTGAGAAAGCCCGAGAATAGGAGGCTGCTGGCGGGTCTTTGGTCAAGAAGCAGCTGCGTTATTCGTGGATTTCTGCAGCTTCAGCTCGTTTTTAAAGTCTTTTTTTGCTGTCTTGCAGGTACAAACCCCCCAGCACAGAGTCCAATCCCACCCTGGAGGACCCCACGCCCGATTACATGAACCTGCTGGGCATGATATTCAGCATGTGTGGGCTGATGCTCAAGGTGACCAAAGAAACGATACCGGCACGAACCAGCGCTTTATCTCACTTTCAGCACCCGAAAGAAATCAAATACGAGAGTCCGTGCACGTTGTCACTGTTGTGGGTGAACCAGAGAAGGTCCCAGGAAGGGTCAGCTCAGCACCGAGCCTCAGATGGATTCAACAGCCCAGATAAACCTTCGCTGAGGCCTTTGTACTCTGAAACAAACCCCCCAGTCGTTCATATATAGTCATTATATATATGTATGTATGTATATATGTATGTGTGTGTATATATATATATATATATATATATATATATATATATATGGACATTCAAGACCCCCTGAACAAGCTGTCACCCTAACAGGTTTAGTGGTTAATGGATGAACCTGCAGCTGGAAACAGGAGACCCACGTCTGCGTGCGCTCTGAAGCGCCGCTGCCCCCCGAACGGCGGACCTTTGGTCCGTCGCAGCTGCTCCATTTACGAGATTAAAGGTGGAATCGCCTTTTGGTTGGAAAGATGAAGGGCGGCTTTTACCTTTGAGGGCTCCGCGCACAAAACCGTCTGAACAAAAGGGAGCGGCAGCAGGGTGGCGTCCCACACCCAGCTCCTCATGGAATTAGCCTTTTCATCAGGATGTTGCTTTTTTTTTTTTTTTAAAAGAACACAAACTAACCTTAAAATATCTCGTAACAGCACAAAAAATCACGGGGTCACATCAGCATCTTTGTCGTGTTCACTGTTTTCTGTTACACAATTAGCGCAGGATCTTTTAATAACTGAATTCGTTCTAAGTGATGAGCCCGTCTCGTCTGTCCGAAGCACCAACAACACCCGGCGTCCCTTCTTAGCCTCATTCGCTTTGCTCTGCGCGCCCTCTCACGCTTTCGCCCTCTTTTCCCGTCCCAGCTGAAGTGGTGCGCCTGGATCGCCGTCTACTGCTCCTTCATCAGCTTCGCCAACTCCAGGAGCTCCGAGGACACTAAACAGATGATGAGCAGCTTCATGTGAGTCCCAACCGCCGCCGCCGCCCCGTCCGCGGACCCTTTCCCGTCCCCCGCCGCCGTCGTGTGACGTCGCCATGCTGCGGCAGATCAAACACCCCCCCACAAACTGTGTGTGTCTACGGTCGTCCATCACAGGACAAATCAGCGTCGAGGTCCTCGCGCTGCTCAGGTGGAGTGTCCTCCGTTGTGCTCTTTTCCGTGTTCGACAGGTTGGCAGAGTTCAAAACACGCATGATGACAGACTAATCGAGGCGCAGCCCGCGTTGAACCCGAATTACGCCGCTTGGAAACGGCGCTCTGGGCTCGCGTCTGTCTGCTGCCGCGCCCGAGGGGAGCCAGCTTTAATGTCCAAAAGCTTTTAACCGCCTGACCTCCGATGGCGGCGCGCTCCCATTTAGCTTTAAAAGAGGGTGAACGCGGGGCTCCCGTCTCGGCTTCGGCGGACAGACTCCTAATGAGGAAAAACCTCCCCGGGCCCGCCGCCTCGATGCGCTCGCGGCGGAGTAACGC
>CAJVRN010000230.1:517500-525000 GCA_911728415.1 Lagocephalus sceleratus | reverse complement strand
GAGCGTCCCCATCCCTCCCTTTGTCAGTTTTACTCCGCTGAATTGAGCTTTATTGGCACGAGAGGAAGCAGCGGCGCTGTCAGAGCGCGTATCTGTCAGGCCGGGCCAACGAGAAGCAGAAGCCACCGAAGACGAAAAGTCAGAAACGTCCAGTAACGAGGACGAGGAGACGAAGCTCAGACCGGATGACGAGGATGTGGCGCTGCTCGGGACATCGTCCGACGAGGGCGGGCGGATCGATGAGGTCTATTCCTTCGTGAAGCGTCTCTCGTAGTGCACGTTGGTGCTAGCAGAGAAACCATGAATGGATCCAGGTCAGCCGCCCCACGGCCCGCTTCCATCAGGGACGCTACAGAGGCCGCACCCTGAGGGTGACACCAGCTGATGAATCCCCCCTGGACGTGCCCCACAGGCCTCTCCGCTCTAAAGGGACCAGCGTTAAACACCGAACATGTGACTCCAACAAGCACCTCAAGTCCGACCTCGCTCCCACGGTCGGACCTGGTCGTGCCTCTTTGATTGAGACGCCGCCCAAACAACCCGACGTCGGGGACGGTGCGATTAAGGTGGCGGCGTTTGGACCGCGGGCCTCAACGGTTGGGTCCGCACGCGCCTCACCTTCAGCTCAAACGCGCCGTGGTCCGGTTGAGCCACGTCTTTCCACGTTTTGTTGGCCACGTGGAGGCTTCCCGGCCCCCGCCCGTGGGGCAGGTCCCTCTGCTGCTTCAGGGTCCGGCGTGAACCGCGCGCTCGTCGCCCGTGCTGCGCGTCGGTCCTGGCGACACCCGCAGCGGAACAGTCCATTGTTGGGCGTTATCAGCCCCCAAGGGGAGCGAGCTGGAGCGCTCCCAGATGTTGTTTTTTCTTTTGGTGAAAACTCTGCTCGGCCATGTCTGTTTTGTCTGGGTTTTTCTTGGCTGCCTCTCGGTGTCCATCAGCGGCTCAGATTTAATACCCCCGTCTCCTCCGCCGCCCCGGCGTTCTGGCCAGCGCTGTCAGGATGAGGGCTGCCAGCTGATTTTATTCATGCCCCGCGTTGGCGCGGTGACTCACAGAGACTGTTTACATTTTAATTACTTTTTCCTCGGGCCAAGTTCACTTGATCTCCATTTGCTAATTGGAAAAATGTTTTGTTTCAGGCCGGGTGGCGATGCGTTGGTCTGGTGAGGGCTTAAGGAGCAGGGGGAGCATCCCCACGTTAGTCCTGGGAACAGACTGCTGAACAACCCAGAGCTGCCTAAACCAGGGGTCTCCAAGCTCCGCCCCACCAGAGGGCCGTGAGGCTGCAGGTTCTGGTTCCACCAGTCCAGCTCACCCAGTTTGACCAGTCAGCTGTTGAAGACTCAGATGAGTTGATGAAGTGAGTCCAGTCTGGTGCTGCTGCTGCTGGGTTGGACCAGAACCTGCAGCCTCACGGACCTCTGGGGGGGACCTGGAGACCCCTGGGGGGGACCTGGAGACCTCTGGGGGGGACCTGGAGACCTCTGGGGGGACCTGGAGACCCCTGGGGGGACCTGGAGACCCCTGGGGGGACCTGGGACCCCTGGGGGACCTGGAGACCTCTGGGGGACCTGGAGACCCCTGGGGGACCTGGAGACCCCTGGGGGGACCTGGAGACCTCTGGGGGACCTGGAGACCCCTGGGGGACCTGGAGACCCCCTGGGGGACCTGAGACCCCTGGGGGGGACCTGGAGACCTCTGGGGGGACCTGGAGACCCCTGGGGGGACCTGGAGACCTCTGAGATAGACGATGATGGACATCTGAGCATGCGGAGGCTGGACGGAGGCTGGACCAGGCCAATCGTCTCCAGCGTGGACCTCAGACACCACCTCTCTACGCCCTCTAAGAACAGACCCGGGCGTCCCGGTTCCGTTTAACGACGGCGGCGGCGCGTCCCCGCCGATCCTCTGCTGACGCCGCCGTCAGCTGCCAATGCACTCAATCACCGGGGCAACGGGAGAGGGTGTCGTACCTGCGTCGTGTTGTAGTTTGGCTGACTTTGCTGCCTTCTGCTGCGGGGCGACGAAACGGCTTTCAATGTTTTTTACTTTAATTAAAGAAACAACCAGCGGATGAAGCGGAGTTGGATGTGGTTGGATGAAGTTGGATGAGGAGTTGGCGGTTGTATTCGGGCCCACGGGTTTGAGTCTTGGCTGAGGTGTGACTGCAGATGACGTCCCCCCTCCTCGTCCCGACACCAGCAGAATCCCTTTGGCTTCACACCTGATCCGCCACCTTCCCCTGGCGAGGTTCTTCCCCGCGTGTCGGGCGGGGCGTCTCCTCGGTGACCTTCCAGTTGAAACCCCCCCCTGCCGGAGGTATCCAGATGTGGGGGCTGATCCAGATGTGGTGGATGATCCAGATGTGGGGGCTGATCCAGATGTGGGGCTGATCCAGCTGTGAGGACTGATCCAGCTGTGGTGGCTGGCTGATCCAGCTGTGGTAGTTGGTTGATCCAGCTGTGGGGGCTGATCCAGCTGTGGTAGTTGGTTGATCCAGCTGTGGGGGCTGATCCAGCTGTGGTAGTTGGTTGATCCAGCTGTGGTTGCTGATGCAGCTGTGGGGGCTGATCCACCTGTGGGGGCTGATCCAGCTGTGGTAGTTGGTTGATCCAGCTGTGGGGGCTGATCCAGCTGTGGGGGCTGATCCAGCTGTGGTAGTTGGTTGATCCAGCTGTGGGGGCTGATCCAGCTGTGGGGGCTGATCCAGCTGTGGGGGCTGGCTGATCCAGCTGTGGTTGCTGATCCAGCTGTGGGGGCTGATCCACCTGTGGGGGCTGATCCAGCTGTGGTAGTTGGTTGATCCAGCTGTGGGGGCTGATCCAGCTGTGGTAGTTGGTTGATCCAGCTGTGGTTGCTGATGCAGCTGTGGGGGCTGGCTGATCCAGCTGTGGGGGCTGATCCAGCTGTGGCGCCCCTGACAGGCGGAGGCGTCACCCCCCTCTGCTGACACCAGAGCTGAGGAGGCTTCGGGCAGCGAGCGAACGCGAGGAAAGATTCTGCTCGATGTGCACGACTCCGCTCTGACTTCCTCATCAGCAATTAGCCTCTGGTCCTCTCATCCGTCATGTCCGCTGAGCTCCTCCACTGTTTCTGTGTCTGCTGCCTCAGCGTCTCACACACACACCCACACACACACACACACACACACACACACACACACACACACACACACACACACACACCCGTAGCGCTGCACCACACTGGGCCTTCCTCCCTCGTGTGTTCCCCCTCTTTCATCAGCCCTCCCCACCTAATCCCCCCTTCCCCTCCGTCAACGAGTCCTCAATGTCCACTTCTGTACTTTACCCTTGCTCTCTATACACTAACACACACACACACACACACACTAACACACACACACGGACACACACAGACACACACATGCAAATGCCTTACTGAAGCAATACGTCCCATCGTTGCACCCGCAGTGTAAATCTGTCTGTGTGTGCGCGTGCGTGCGTGTGTGTGTGTGTGTGGGTGTGTGTGTGTGTGTGTGTGTGGGTGTGTGTGCGCGCACATGTGTGTCTGTCTCAGTCGGTTAGTTTCACTTTCTCACCATGTCAGGGAGAAATAGTGTGGAGCGCAGTCTCAGCAGACGAGTGTTGACCTCACATTGTTCTCTCTCTCTCTCTCACACACACACACACACACACAAACACACACACACACACAGATGTTGTTTTATTCTCTTTATTAAAGACCTGTGTTGCTCCCCTCCCTCTCCAGTTGACCACCACTACGATTGTTCCTCTGACCCCCCCTTAACCTTTGACCCCTCCCCTGACTTCTCTCAGTCCTTCACCTTGACCTTCAAAGACATCAGAAGGTGTATTTGCTCCTTTATGTGGACAGCGTCTCTAACCCCCCCCCCTTTCTTCCAGATCCATGCTGTCCCCCGTCTCCCAGGATCCTGGAGGCCTGGCGGCGCGCCCCCGCTCTTCCCCGTCCCCCCAGGGCCTCCGGAGGCCCCCGCGCTGCCCCCCGCCCCCCATCAGCGGGAGCAGCGTGGGCCCCAACCCCACCTACTACCACGCCGTCTACGACGTCCAGGTGGACCGGTACGCGGACGTCCCCTTCCCCGCGGGGGGAGGGGGCTACGGCGCCCGCTACGGCCGGAGGCCCCTGTCCCTCGCCGCTAACGACTCCGCCGCCCCCCCGGCCCGGCGGCGGGGGGGCGTGGTGGACCACCGGGACGTCATCCTGGCTCACCAGGCGCACAAGCTGCACAACACCCCCCAGGCCCGGAGGAAACAATGGGAGTGAGTACGGCCAGATGTGAGGCCACAGCTGGAGGGGGCGTCCTGGAGCTCCTGCACTTGGACCTGCCCCCTCCCTGGGGTCGCTCTAGTCTGGGGGGGGGGGGGTCTTCATGCTCAGATCGATGCAGAGGAGTTTGGAAAAGTTAGGACATCAATAGTTGTGTGTCTGTGTTGATTGGACACCTCAGAAGGACACCAGTGTTTATTCTCAGTCCAGCTCCACCTCCCTGTTTTCAGACATCTTTGTGTAGTCCAGCGGTCCCCAACCCCTGGGGCGTGGGCCCGTACCGGTCCGTGGGTCCCCTGGTACCGGGCCGCCAAATAATAATTGATTATTTCCGTTGTGTTTATTATCTGAGTCAATCTTTTATTTTGAAAAACGAATCTCTGGGTTACATCTCGGTCACTTGAGCGCCAAAAGCATCAAAACGAGTAAAAAACAGACGTGGAAAGTTTATTTTGAAGGGCAAAAGGCCCAGATTTAGATTTAGATTTGGCATATAAACAATCTATGTGTACCCCCCCGGTCCACGATATGAAGGTCGGGGACCGCTGGTGTAAACCTCGAGTTCGCTCCAACGTGTTTGAGAGGCGGACGGCTCCACATCTGGGAGGCAGATGTCTCAAGAACACGCACGAGCCAAACAAAACCGCCTCAAGTGCTGATCTTGCGGGTTTTTCGTGGGGGGGGTTTGACGTTCACCGGCGAGGACGAAGGCCGGCGGCAAGGCAGCTGCCGAGGGTCAGACCAGGTGTCGGGGGCCCTGCGGGCGGCTGGTGATCCTTATCGCACATGGCGGGTTGAGCCCCTCCCTCTCCAACGGGTCGGGTTGATTTCATTACACTCCGGCCCCCCGCTCCTCTAACACCCCCCCGGTGTTCCCGAGGGGCCCCGAGGCTGCAGGCCGATCCCGTCTGAACCGGGACCGCGTGCGCGGCGCCGCCCAAAGGTCAAAGGTCTCGTTGGCCCCCCCCCGCGGTCAGACGCTCAGGTGTTCTTCCTCCGCCCAGATGTTTCAGCAGGTTTGTTCGGTCACATCGAGACGGTTGGTGGGAGTGAACGTTGTCCCCCGACGGCCCCTGTGGGACGGGGACGGGGACGGGGACGGGGCTGTTTCAGGGTCAGGCTCGTCTTCAGCTTCGACCGTATCGACGTTCCTAAAGGTCGCAGTGAAGGGAGGGAAGGGGGGTCGGGAAAAGAAGATTAAAAAAAAAGGAAAAGGACCCAAAGAAAGGTCAGAGAGATGACACGTTCCCCCAGAAGGGGCTCACGCTGACCTCTGCTCGAGCATCACCGAGGCTCGGCGATCTCTGGAGTCTTCGGCTCTTCCCGATTGTCCTCACGAATTCCTCCTGCTCCTGTCGGCTTCGCTCGTTTCCGCCTTTTTGAGATGTTTCGTGAGATCGTTCCGTTAGAGGCGTCGCTGTGGACGTCGCCGAGTCCCTGTGTGAAGTGTCTCAGCAGCTTTAAAACGTCGTCTTTAACATCTCTCAATTCATTTCCTCGTTTTCGGTTCCAACATTCGTCTTTGTTGCTTCCACCTTGACCTTCATTCCAAGCACATCTGTGCTCACTTGAAATGGGGAACCTGTTCACCAAGCTGGGTTGTTACTGGGGTGGGAGAGGACAAACGTTCCCACCAGCTCTTCTCTGAGCTCGGGTTCCACCCTGGAACATCTGACCCTGGTGGGCTTCCTCGGGGGAGCTCCCGCCTCCCTCCACCCTCCCGCTGCTCGCCGACCTCCTCCCTCCCTCAAACACCTCCTCCTCTCACGCGTCTCTTCTCCTCCTTCCGCCTCCTTCCGTCTCTTCTGCGCTGCTCAGCACAAAGTCCCTTTGTTCTCCACCCTGGTTCATCTCCTCTCCTAAGGTGCTCTTTAAGCCATCTGACCATCTCTCTGCTGAGATCTGCTTTCCTGCTGCCGGGGATTGACCCTTCCATCTCTCCGCTCTCCTCCACCTGAAGTCTCCTTTGTGCTCCTTTGTCCTCCCTGTCCCAGTACAACCAGTCCCTTTTCCTGCTGGAGTCAGTGTAACTGAAGAGCTGTGGTTTTAAAATAGAGCAGAAAGGTACAGGAACAGTAAATAAGAGCAGTAACTTGAGGCCCTGTAATCGATTACTTCCATCCCCGACAGAAGGAGTGAGTGCAGCCATATTTCTCATCAGATCCTGAGGCGGTGTTGAAGGGGGGTGTTTGCGTTCTGCCGGTGAGGACACACTCAAATGTCATTCATCTCTTTCATCCAAATCCTCAGTGACTCATTTCCCTTTTCTTTTATTTCACCTCACCGCTGACACACACACTCACTCACACACCCACACACACACACAGCAGCCTGCTACTGCCCTCTTGTGTTTGTAAAAGAATCAATCTTTGTGTGTGTGTGTGTGTGTGTGTGTGTGTGTGTATGTGTGTGTTTTAGAGCAAGGTGATAAAGGACTATATGCGTCACGGTGACACACGCTGTGACGTGGATAGCTTTTTTGCCCACACACATCAGAGGATTAAACCACGTTCAGATGTTCTGGCCTCCATCACAGAGCTCAGGCTGTATTCACCACAAGGTCATCAGAGGTCAGAGGACCCTCCCCTCTTATTCAGGCAACTGTAAATCTTTAATTCACAGTCTCATAGAGGACACTGAGAAAGACAGAGTTTTTTATTATTATTATTGCTATTATTGCTATTATTATTATTATTATTATTATTATTATTATTATTATTATTATTATTATTATTTACCTGATAACTCAATTCTTATAGTTCTATATTTGACCAATAGATGTCACTAAAATCGCGCTCTTGAGATAGTGGCGAAAGTCGAAAAACTCATAAAGGAACCTTGAAAAAAAACCAACTTATTTTATAAAAATACAAGCGTACATCGTCAGAGCATTATTGCAATACGATGCATAGAATGATTTTTAGATTTTAGAATGTTCACATACTCAGCTAAACTAATTATTATCCAGATTTACTGCTGTAAATATATGAATATCAAGTGAATGTCTCACATGTCTTTGGACAGCCAGTGTCAGACACGATGTGAGGAAAATCTGTTACTTTGGTGCAAATACATTTTACATATACAGGAACCATGCAGGTAACTTTATTGAAAGTTCAGATTAAAATAGATTAATCTAGAGTTAGACATCAGTCAGGAAGTATTTAGAAAACATGTTTTTCCTAAACCGGTTTAATAAGTATGCATTTAACACCATAAACACGGTTAAAT
>CAJVRN010000230.1:497500-512500 GCA_911728415.1 Lagocephalus sceleratus | reverse complement strand
ATTTATTTAAATGTCAGGAGCGATTTAGCGCGACCAGGTGAACCGGGCCCTCCAACCCCGCACACGACCCCAGACCTCTGCCCCTCAAAGACAACCTGCTGGCACACTCGGTGGATACGGTCCCATCGGCGGTCCTTCTTTCCTCTGGTGCAGGTTGCGTAACATCGTGGAAACGATGGCTGGCTCTCCTCAGAAGTTCTGTTCGTCTCGGCCCCCTCAGGTCCCACCCGAACGCCGCCATGCGGTCATTCCCAGAGTCCAGCGATGGTTTGACCTGCCAGTGTCACAAAGGGCTCAGGTGGTCTTCCCGTTTGAGGGTCCTCATGAGTCGTGTTTCAGCACCCTGGACCACATCTGGTTCCTCCAGTCTCCAGATTCACTTTAAAGCCGCTGCCCAAGCCCTCCCCCTCCCCTCACCACGGAGGTTCTGATGTGCTGTCCACCTTAAATCACCTCAAATTTAGAGATGTGGAGTTTCTTTAGGATCAATGCTGATAGACTTTTACTCTTCTGGAGCTCCGTGGTGTCACTAGAGGGTATCTCAGAGGTGTCAAAGCTGCTGTCCCACCGTCGTGTTTCAGTCTTCCCGCTCTGGAACGCCGACAGCCCGCCCGGTTTATCCCGGGAAGCAGCTTTGCTGACTCGCTTCAAAGTCGGCTCAGAAGCGGCGGCCAGAACTCCAGACGGCCTGGCGGAGGGAGGAGAGAGTGGAAGGAGATGAAATCCTTTTCAAAATATCTTCAGAAATTACTAAAAAAGAAAAAAAGGAGGAGGAGAAGGCAAAACGCAGCACTTCCAAACAGTTCAATCACCCAACCAGTCATCCAACTTTTATTGGCAAATTAGTTTTTCAGAGATTTCTCAGTGGATTTCCAGTAAGTAACTGGGCACACGTACTGGTGCCTCCGTTCGGGATGTTTATGGGGAATAGAGAGTAGACCCTGAACAGAGGCACACGCTTCAGCTATGGCAGAGCCGGGCTTGGGCCCAGGGTCCAGGGGTTGGTGATCCGCCCATTTCTAAAGACATCCCCAGCACCCCCTGAAGAGGCCTGACCGCTACACCAAGTGCACATCAGACTCTAAAAAACGCCGATTGTTTATTCAGACAGTTTAATCTCAGGTTCATCTGGTCGTTCGAGGGAAGTTTGAGGTTCTTCCCTGCGTCAGATTTGGATCATTTTACGTATTTCACGTATCGCACGTGACCTAATGTTAATGTCAATGTCAGCCAGTTGGTGTGTTTCCTAATCAGTTTCCCTTTGCGACATTAGAGTTTCCATTAAAACGATCGAATATTTCCGACACGGATCTGCGGGAGAGGAGCGTGTAACAGCGGTCCTTCAGGTCTTCCGAGCAGATGTGGGCGACATTCGTCCCACCATTCTGTGCTCTCGGAGTTGACTCACGTCTTAAAAATACTCCGTCACCTCAACTCTGCCGACAGTTCGCCTGTTTTTGAGAGTGAGGTGAGGCGCTTCGCCTCGCAACGTCCGACACACGCGCGTACGTGCGCTATTGGGGGAGCGGAGGTGGGGGAGGCACCAGGGAGGCGCCGTGCGTCGTGCGCTGCAAGGCTTGGCCACGGATGTGCGCGTCTCCATCGGCTCCCGCTCCTGATCGGATGCTCAGACCGTCGACGGGAGGCTGAAGGAGCCCCGGGAGGAGCCCCGCTCGTCGGCGTTTCTTCGCCCAAATCCCCACCGGAGCCCACCTCGCGTCCCCGCGGGGGGTCGGGGGTGGAAGGACCGAGCGGAGAGGGAGGGCTCGCCGGAACAGAGACCTTGGACTCGAGCTCTGCGGCGCTCGCCGCCTCTCTCTCTCTCTAGTTTTACGGGAGCCTCCGACGGGGGCGACGCTGCTGGGCGCGGATTTTCTGCCCACCGGCGGAGGAGAGGATGCGGGTCGCCGCTCGAGCACCCCCGCACCCCCGCTGCCGTTTTTCCCGACCGAGCATCGACGATGGTGATGATGCTGCCTCCCCCAGTGGTCTTTTTCTGCTCCTCCGGATCCTACTCGTCCGGGATTGACGTCCTCCTGTCTTTGGATTATAGATGATTATCGTGGACGCACGTTTTTTCTTTTAACTTCATCAACTCTTTAGATTTTATTTGCGGTTTTCGAGCAGAAACTCGGAGGGGGAGATACGCGTTGTTAGATTTGAGGAACGGTGTATTTTCGTCTCCAAGTGCGCGCAATCACGCCCAAAATCAGTGACCGACGCCTCGGTGAGGAGGAGGAGGAGGAGGGGGAGGAGGGGGAGGAGGAAGAGGAGGAGGAGGAGGAGGAGGAGGGATGCCGCACCGTCCATCACCAAATATCAACAAATGTCACCAGCCTCGGATTTTGGGGAAGCCCCCCTCTGTCGGCGTGCGCGTGTGAGCGGAGTTGCGCGGTGGCGGTGAGGGGCGGCAGCGGGAGCCTCCGCCGAGCCACATCAAACGCTGCGGGTTTATGGCACAAGAATAAATACATTATTAAAGATTTTACTCTTATCTAGTTCTATTTTTATCTCGCGGTTGGGGGGGGGGGGAAGGGGGGCACCTGCGGAGGGAGGGGACGGGGGGGGGGGGGTGCACAGACAACCGCAGATCCGTCAAGATTCGCTGGACCGTCGAGGGGAAAAGACGCAGTCCTCGGGAGGACGCGTAGTCGGGCGCTCGTACCGGTCCCATGCACCCACGGCGCGCGTCCAAGGGTCCGACCATCGGCCCCTGCGCTTAAACCCAAGAGGTGTTCCCCCGTCAGCACGGACCGCGTATCTGTGTAGCTAAAACAGAGGATGTTCTTCTCCGCCAGAACCTTTGGTTCCTTGACAGACCTCCCTTGAGTCGCGCCCGTGAGGGACCAGATTCGCCTCGAATTCGCCTCGAACCCGTCGGTGCGCCTTCCCCACGCTCCCCCTCCGCGCGCGCGGGCTGAGACGCCGCGCGCTCTCCCCCTCTCCCCCGCTCCCGTCTTCCCACCCTCCCTCCCCCCTCCACGCCGATGGAGGGACCTTCTCGCCGCTGAAGACCTGGACGGGAGACGCAGATAGTAAGCCTGGGGGATAATGGAGGAAGGAGCTCCCTTCTGCATGCGTGTGTGGAGCCCAGGCTGGTGGGGTGGTGGCATGTGGAGGTGTCCCCCCCCCCCCCCCCAGCTCCCTCCTAACCTCTGGCCTTTGGTGTCTGCAGAATGGCGCGCTTTGGAGACGAGCTGCCCAACAGGTATGGAGGTGGAGGAGGTGGCGGCGGGGGCGCCGGCGGACAAGGGGGGCCCGGCCGCGGCGGCAGCAGGCAAGGGGGGGCCCCCGGAGCGCAGCGGATGTACAAGCAGTCGATGGCCCAGAGAGCCCGGACCATGGCCCTGTACAACCCCATTCCGGTCCGGCAGAACTGCCTGACCGTCAACCGCTCCCTGTTCCTCTTCAGCGAGGACAACGTGGTGAGGAAGTACGCCAAGAAGATCACGGAGTGGCCATATCCTTTCACGGGGGTCAAGGTAACGTGCGTGTGTTTGTGTGTGTGCTTGGGGGGGGTTGCTTCGCGAGGTCCACACACCCCCGTGCTGTGTGTGTCTGGGTGTGTTCTGAGGCGCCTTCAGCGCGTCGGTGTTCGCCTTGAAGGACTCGGCTGTGTTGGGTGGACTTTTGCCGTGCTCGCGTCTCCTTTGACCAACTCATGAGATCGACGTGGGGGCTGGTTGTCCTGATGTCACGTCCCAGTCAACCCCGTTAGTGACCCGTGTGTGTGTGTGTGTGTGCTGGGCGTACGGTTATAGCCGGGGCTGAGTGCTGATGTCAGCAGTATGAAGGCTTAAGCACCGTGCAACCAGAAGGGACAGGAAACGACTCCCCTGCTCTAAGCACCACTGACCATATATGGGCGTGTGGACCATATATGGGCGTCCTGTGCCTCGTCCTGTCCCTCGTCCTGCAGGAGGACGGCGCAAAAATCCGTGATTGTCCTGACAGGTTGGCCTGGTGCTCTTGGATCCCGGGTCCAAATGGCTTAGACCGAGACCAGACGAACCCGCTGTGGCTTTGGGTGAGACGCTTGAATCACGTCTGGGTTCGATGCGTCCCAGCGAGCGGTTTCCTCGTGGACTGTCTTGGGTTCACTTTTGGGGACCTTAAACAGACCAAATGGGGTCTGGTAGACGCATGGCGGCGCCGCCTAAAGCTGCTCACTCCCTTTAAGCGTTACCCGGACCAGTCCCGCCTCCCACCACCTGCGTCCATGTCCCTCGTCCCCTTCTTCCTGGTGCTGGTTTCTCCACCATTGACGCCAGTGTCCTCCCCAGCTTTGGTCGTTTTCAGTGTCCTGGGATGGATTTGCGTCTTTTATATGACTCACAAAGATTAATCTCCCGTTGGCCACCTCCAGATCTCAGAAGTATATCTGATACCACCCGAAATAATCAAGTAATGACATCTGGTCATGTGACAACCCTTTGAGGTCAAAGTTGAGCCACTTTTTGGGGCATTCCGATGGTCCGTGTCTGAACCGCCTCAGTAACGACGCTTTCATCAGAATTTCACGATTCAATTTAGGAATGGGTCTCCAAGTTGGTCGGGAAGAGAACGAAACAAGAAAAACGCTTTGAATTAGGAACAACTCGTATTTCCTTTGGCGCCGGCTGATTCGTTATTAAAAGCCAAATCTCAGATTGATATGAATGACCGCGAGAAAACGAAGGAATATGCAGGACTTTTATTATACTTTGATTCACCACTGGCATAAAAATGCCAGAATTAACCACATTTATTTCTGAGGCAAATAAGAGAGTAAATTAAAGCCGTGTTCGGATCGGTTCAACGGTGATGTCGTCGTATTTGTACCAGACGTCCTCCCAACTCCAACACGGAAGCAGCTTTAAACAGAATACGCCGCCTGTACGGGGGGCTTTGTTCCAAGTGTAAAATATATTCAAGAGTAAAAAAACAAATAAATAAATATATTAGTTCCCTTATTTGAAAGTGAACTGAGCCCATCGCAGCATGCCACCATCTGCACATAGCCAGGCTGAGCTGGCTGGCAGGCGCTGTGGCTTCTTCACCAGAGGCCCAGAGGACTTCATTATACCTTCCTCCCTCCCTCTACCAGCACTTCCACATTCCCTCTCGCTCCCTCACTCCACCCCTTTCATCTCCTCCTCTTTCCGCTGCGCTCGTATCCCTGCAACTGCGCTTTAAACGTTCCGTCCTCCATCTTCTCTTTCATCCACGCGTTTTTTTTTGCTCTTCTCTCACTCTGTCTAATTTTCATTCAGAGAGTTTAGTGGCAGCTTAGAATACAAAATGAAGCAAAATATTATGATGCGTAAAGTGCAGAAAAAAACAAGTGAAATGTAGAAAAAAGGGAAGTCTGTATTTCTGCCTGTGATTGTAGCCCAAGCGTAACAGTGGCCGATAGGGGGCGCTGGTCCGCCTGAAGGCCGATCAGAAGGTGTGTTTTAGAGGTGTGTTTGATTGACTTTTACACGTTTTCTGCCACAAGTTTGGTCAGATATAATTCTACCAAAGCGGTTTCATCGCATCGGATGGCTGGAGGTGCTGAAACAGATGATGGTGTACTTCAAAGGTCACAGACATTGAGACCATCAAACCTCTGTATCGGTGCTCGCACATCTGTCCTGAGTCGCCTGCTTCAACCCCCTCTGCCCTCTTATCACATACCAGAGACCTCCCAGTGAGATCTACCGATGAGCAAGGAGAGGGCGAGAGAGCCTCGTGTCTCCAAACCAAACAGTTCAACATGTAGTGCATGTGTGTGTAAACAAACACACATGTTATGTATCACACACCACACAAACACACACACACACACACACACACACACACACAGACATCGTCAGAGCAGCTGGTGGTTTGGCTTCTGTCTGGCGTGAAAAAAGCAGATCACTTCACTGTGTGTGTGTGTGTGTGTGTGTGTGTGTGTGTGTGTGTGTGTGTGTGTGTGTGTGTGTGCGTGCGCGCACGCCTATGTCTATATGCATGCGTGTGTGTGTTTGTTTGTGTGTGTGTGGGGGGGCAGGTGAAACTGTAACACCTGTTCAGCAGTCTTTTACCTCAAGACACACACACAGACACACACACACACACACAATTTGCCATTTGGGATATTCACGCACCAATGTGCAATCTCTCATCTCTCTCTCTCTCTCTCTCTCTCTCTCCATTAGTTCTATCTCTCATTTACTGTCCTACAGTCTGGTGACATCATCCCTCCATCCATCCCTCCATCCATCCCTCCATCCATCCAACGAATGTCTTTTAATTGCTACTTTTGTCTAACTGACAGAAAACACAGATAAAGTTTCATGTGCTGAGTCTAAAAACCTGCCCTGCTGTACGTTCATCTGAAGAAATCTCCCGATGACAGGGTGCAGGAGCAACCAGTTAGAACAGTTTCCACCTAAAAACGAGTGGAGTGCAGGTGGAGTTTTGAAGGACAAGCCCAGCGGTCACGTGGTGCGAGGCAGGAACCCACCCTGGTCAGCTCAGCCCCCCAGCAGGACACACACATCACTCACACACAGACCAACACACATTTCAGCGTCTCTGATCAGGCTGGTGTTCATGTGCATGGACAAGAAGCCCGTGTGTCCACGTGGACACGTGGGGAGGACACACGGATGAGGCTCTTTATCTTTGTAGTCTGCACAGACACATACACATCTGTGTCTGGACTTATGTCTTTTCCTGGAGCAACCCCCCAACAGACTGATAAGCACCGATGTGATGGTTGTTTTGACCAATATCTACTCTAGACATGCGAAACTCAGCCAGATCCCCCTGAGTGTGTGCGCGCGTGTGTGTGTGTGTGTGTGTGTGTGTGTGTAATGAAATGTGATACCTCTGCTGTCCTCTTTCAATTGTGTGTGGACTGCCACCACTTCTGTGTGTATCATGTCTGTTGCATATTCCATGAAGATGTGTGTGTGTGTGTGTGTGTGTATGTGTGTGTGTGTGTGTGTGTGTGTGTGTGTGTGTGTGTGTGTGAGAGAGAGAGAGAGAGGGAGAGAGAGAGTGTGTTTATTGTGCCCACAAAGTCACTGGAGTCACTTTTAGACTGAACAATTTAGGAAAAAACTTGTTATATTGTTATTCAAGATATCAGAAGGGGGGGTCTTAAAAGAAGGGGGGGGGATCTTATTGGTGAATTAGAAGGGGGGTCTTAAAAAGAGAAGAAGAGAGTTGATAGATGGATAGAGGAGTGGAGGAAAGGAGAGAATTAGACTGTGTCAGAGGTGGAGATTCAGTGCTTCTCCAGTGTTGAGTCACACATCTACATTCAGTCTACAATATGTGAATTATTGATTGGCCTTTAGCTGGCCTGTGTGAGTGTGTGTGTGTGTGTGTGTGTGTGTGTGTGTGTGTGTGTGTGTGTGTGGGTGGGTATACGTGTGCATGCATGTGTCTGTGTGTGTGTATATGTGTGTATGTGGATGTGTGTGTCATGCATCTGCCCCATTCTCCCTATTCCACCTCTCCTTTACTCTCCATCAGTAGAGGAAAAAACACCCACCACTGTGCTTTTCAGCTGAAGCATCTCAGCACTAATGCACACACAAACACACACACACGAACACACACACACACACAGACACACACACGCACACATGTCTTTATGAGAACTCCCAGCCCCTTACCCCAACCCAAATCTAAACCTTAACCTCACGCAGCCCTTGGAAAGCTCCCTTACTTCCTATAAATATCCTTATTTTGCTAGTAAATGCATATTCTGGTCTGCATGTACAACACACACACACACACACACACACACACACGCGCGCGCGCGTACACATCCTCTGCATTCAGGCCGCCACTGGCACATTTACATCTTTACCCTCAAAGAATACATTCACATGAAATCCACAGAGGCAGAACATCTGAGGCAGGACTCATATTGAAATACCAACAGGGGGAGGGGCTTAACTCCCATGAAACGCCCCTCTGAGGCATCCATTTTCTGATTTTACCACAGATGTGAGAAGGTGTCCACAGAAATTGAACTTGGTCCTTCAAAAACACGCCCCACCGTTCATCCCCCGCCACTCCTTAATAATTATACAACACGCTGAAGATCAGGAGGGCTGAGTCAGGAGTCTGCACCCTGGTTCCTGAAGAGCACCTTCTCATGAGCAGAACCAGCAGCAGCAGCAGAAGACAGATGTCCTCAGCCGTCCCTGTCTTCAGCCCTCTACATCTGTGCTCAGTCTCACCTCACGCACGCACCTGTCCAAGTCTCAGGTGTCCAAAGAGGCGCCCGGGTTCTTCGCGGTCACACTGCTCGTCTCATATTTGGGCTTAAGTCTGCGTGAGGTCGCGCCACACTCAAGCTCTGAGGCTCGACCTCGCCGCTGCTCAACAGCGAAACAACGTGAGCGTCGCCGTGGCGAATTATCGTGTCAGACCAAAGGGCACACCCCGTGAGTTCTGCAGCATGGTTGGCTTCAACCATAAGTCCGTTTAGAAAGAAAAGGACCCGAGATTGAGATTGAACAAGGAGGGTTTTGAACCAACAACCTCTTACAGCTCCACTTCCGCCTGTAAGAAACGAGGGGGGGGGGGTGTGTGACAGCAGGTCCGCTCACGTAATTCTGACCACGATGTTTTCCTCGATAAAGGAGGCACTGAGACAGAAGCCCTTAATGATCATCATTATTGTAATCGAGACCCTTCGGGCATCCTCACGGAGGAGGAGAGGTGGAAGCCCCTCGTAGTCGGGCTGGTGGAGCCGAACAAACCACCAGCGCGGACGCTCTCATCTTCCTCTCACTTTTCTTATCTTTTCCTCTCCAGCTCTTCTTACTACTCCCACTGAACCGCTCCTCCCCCCTCTCCCCCTCCCCCCTCCCTCACACCCTTCTCCGCTCTCTGCCGCTCTCCTCGCCACCCTCCATCACCACCACCCCACTCCATTTCACTGCGGTGTGGAAGGAGAGAGAGAGAGATGGAGGGAGAGAGAGAGAGGGAGAGGGGGAGGAATAAAGGATAGTGACAGGCTCACTGTGTGTTTGATCTGAGCTGCTTAACATCCCCCTGCAGCACATCTGCATGTGTGTCTGCTGCCCAGATGTGGATGTCTGTCTATCTATCTATCTATCTATCTATCTATCTATCTATCTATCTATCTATCTATCTATCTATCTATCTATCTATGCTATCTATCCATCCATCCATCCATCCATCCATCCATCCATCCATCCATCCATCCATCCATCCATCCATCCATCCATCCATCTATCTATCTATCTATCTATCTATCTATCTATCTATCTATCTATCTATCTATCTATCTATCTATCTATCTATCTATCTATCTATCTATCTATCTATCTATCATCTTTCCATCCATCCACCCATCCATCATCTATTCATCCATCCATCCATATATCCATCCATCCATCATCCATCCACCCACCCACCTATCCATCCATCCATCATCCATCCATCCATCCACCCACCCACCTACCCATCCATCCATCCATCCATATATCCATCCATCCATCCACCCATCCATCCATCCATCCATCTATCCACCCATCCACCCACCCTACCCATCCATCCATCCATTCATCCACCCATCCATCCATCCACCCATCCATCCATCCTTCACCCATCTATCACCCATCCATCCATCCACCCATCCATCCATCCATCCATCCACCCATCCATCCATCCACCTGTTCCATGTTTGTAGCTGTGTCTTGTCCACGTCAGGAGCTCCACTCCTCCGTTGAACCGTGGTGAGGACACATAAAATAGAGCCACATCATCAAACAGGAAATGAGTCACTCCTTTCTTTCCTCTTTCTTTCTTTCTGGAGGTAAAACGAAGGGAGGTGCTGGGCACCGTTACGTAAACAGGAGCCGTCAGGGGTGATGGATCATTGTCCTGACACACCGAGTCCAGTTTCAGCTGAGTGTCTCATTAACCTTTAATCTTAAGTACACCGGATAAATTAAATGAGTTTGAGTCCGTTTGAGGACGCAGCCGATTGGCCGGCGCCGCGCGCGCCAGCGGAGGTGCCAGCGGAGTCGAGCTGACTCGGACGCTGCCGGATCAGCAGCCTGACAATCAGGCCGGCGCGTCAGCGGAGCACTTGGGCCGAGCGCGGGATTGGGCCTGTCACGCCGAGAGGGCGGGCTCTGGGGGGGGGGGGGGGGGTCGCCCGGGGCTGTCACTCAAACAGGCAGGGCAACGGGTGGATGACTGGGAGGAGGAGGGGGAGGAGGAGGAGGGGGAGGAGACGGGGCTTAATTAGGTGAAGGGGAGCGAGGGCTTTCAGACTGAATTTAATGGTGTTGGAGGGAGACCAATATACAGTAATGGTATGTCAATATCGGGTGTGGGGAGTAATTTAGGCTTTTAGTTAAATACGAAGCAGGCCTGGTGCCTCCGTGAGCGGTGAATTATCGCAGTCGGGGTTTTCTACCTGAATACAGAGCGGGCGCCGGAGCTCAGGGCGAGCGCTGTGAGCTCCGGCAGCGGTCCCACTGCCCGACCTCCGCAGTAAAAGGCCTAACCTTTGACCTTCTGACCTCACCCTCCACCAATCAGATCAAGGGGTTTTTCTTTTATGTCTTCTGACTTCAACGTCAGGTCATCTCTTCAACATGAACAGTGAGTTGGACCTGACTGGTGAGTACCTGTGCATCCACCCCGATAACCTCTTATTGTCCACTTTTATTGTGAAGTCTCGAAGCTCTGCGCATGTTTAAAAGTTACATAGCCTGATAGCGGCGTCTCATCGTCACACGCACTCTCTTATCTCAGTCCATCAGCAGCCCCGCTATGTCGGCCAAGGTCACCGGGTCAATACACCCTTCAGATCCCGGGGTCAGAGGTCAGCTGTTTGAAGCGAGTGGGACGAGACGTCGATGTCGTTAAGTCTCCCGAGGCCTGGAGGTGGTCCAGCAGACTCAGCCTGATAGACATATTTTACAAACTCAGCTCACGGAGGCCTGAAACATCGATGAGCGCGGAGCGAGGCAGCGTTTCAGGTGAGGGAGCGACCGGCGGCTGGTCCTAGATAATAACGTATTAATAATAACAATAATAATAATGTATTAATAATAATAATATATTATTATTAACAATAATATATCAATAATAATAATATATTCAGACATTTGCAATATTTTAAGTTGTTTGATGAGAAAAAGACCAAGAAAAGTTAGAGAAAGAAAAAAGAGAACACTGTTGGAATCTTGGAGGAATTGCAAAGCAACCGAGGTGGTCCAGAGCATCTTTGTGTGTGTGTTTGTGTGTGTGTGTCTTTGTAAGTGTGTGTGTGTGTGAGAGAGAGAGAGAGAGAGGAGGAGAGGAAATTTCCGAGGGTCTGTGCTGATGTGAAGGTGGAAAAAGTGATGAAGAGAAGAGGACATACTGTAATTATAATTAGTCTTTAATCCTCTGGACGCACACACACACACACACACACACACACACACACGTTCTCTCACACACACACTCCGGACCGTCTTTTAATTAACTATTTGGCGACAGGGGATTCTGGTATTGGACTAATTATTTGAAGCGCACATCCCCGCGCCTGCCTGCGTCCGCAGCAGCAGCCAGGTGGGCCTGGCCGCGCTCACCTGCTAACGGAGCGCGCTCTGAGCCCAGTTCGCCCTGAAAACGCCTTCAGAACGAAGCCCGCGTCGCCCAGGACGGCGAGCAGCCGGAGTCGGGCTGCTTTTCCGCCGCAGACTCATCCTCGGTGTAATGCGGATTTAGCGTTAAAGGAGGACAAGGCGGCAGAATAACGTCTGCCGTCGACTTATTAAAGGTTTAAAGGTTCCCCGACTTTATCTGCGGGCGGCGCCATTCAGCGGGGTCTTAACACGGTCACGTCCTAAGAGGGATTTTGTTTGTGAATGGGGTTTATTACAGAAATACAGCACGCCGACGCCCTGCACTGACAGCAACATAAAGACACTAATACAGGCAAATAATTAAGATTACTGCCATTTACACAGAGAGCGCGAGTATTTTAATACTTAATACGCGCTAATGCTATAAGTGGACATAATACAATTAACAAACATTACTTTCTATTAAAGACCTTTGTCAATGTTTAATCAATGCCGGTTTGCAACAAAATGAGATATAACAAATCAGGAATTATGTTCAACTTGTTTCTTTACATTTGAGCCTTTAATTCAGGATCAGAAGGATCAGCCTGGTAGAATGTCGGTTTTACTGTTGGTTAAATGGATGTTCACAGTTTAAACCATTGGGGGGGAAAAAATCACCAAATCTCCATCAGCATGTGTAGATCAATGTGTTGTGTGTGTGTGTGGGTGTGTTTGTGTGTGTGTGTGTGTGTATGTGTGTATGTGTGTGTGTGAGAGAGAGAGAGAGAGAGAGAGAGAGAGAGAGGAGGATATAGCCTGTTTCTAAATCCAATCTTTGTGATTCACTGTGATCATGAGTCACCACAAGCAGCACAGAAGCAGCCAGCCTCTTTCTTGTTTGTCGTTTACACATGCGCACACACACACACACACACACACACACACACACACACACACACACAGACTCAGTGTTACTGTAGGTTTTGCTCCATGTATTTGCTTAAAACACTCATCCTGTACATCAAGCTCACCTGTATATGAGTTCCTTTGGTGTGTTTGTCTGTAAAGTTACTTTGTGTGTGTGTGTGTGTGTGTGAGAGAGAGAGAGAGAGAGAGAGAGAGAGAGAGAGAGAGTGCGTGCATTAAATAATGGGATGCTGCTCCATTCTGCAGATGTGATTTGATGACTAATGTAGAAGCTGCTGATGTCATGTGTTTGCTTCTCCCCACTGCTGAACTCCTCATTTCCTGGACATTCATCATTTATCAGCCAATCACTTCTCTCTCTCTCTCTCTCTCACACACACACACAAACACACACACATTATGCACAACCTATCAGATGCAGCTGGTACAATATTAGTGTGTATAATATTGTGTAATAAGTAAATAAGCTGCTTTTATTGAAGGGGGGGGCAGAACAAAGCAAAGAAATACTCTGAGATAAAAGAGGTGTGGTGTGAACCAACAGAGCAGCACACGAGGCCCAGTGTTCAACAAGAGTTCTAACTTTTGTCCGTCAGGAGAATCTCTTTAGGACCAAAGGAAGAGCACCCACGCGCAGCTCGAGACCGTGAACCAGGGTACAGAATGAGAATTTGGTTGTCTAGTTCCAGTTTAACCCGACTCTGTCAGTGTGTCCTCAGAGCAAACGATCGAGATTAATAATCTGATGAACAACGGGCTCCAAAGTTTAATCCAAACCCTGAGGAACAACGTCCCACCCTCGCCTGTTTCCTCCAGCGGTCTCGCTGTCTCAAGTCTCGTTTTCCGCGTGTGCGTCAGCTCCCCCGCGGCAACGTTTAAGGGTGAGATTGTGTTGGAGAAGAGTCAGCAGCCTACTTTTACAAAGGCCGCTCAGCATAATGAAAAAAGCGTCATAGATCTTCTTCTTCCTGCTCCACCTCCTTCTTTCTTTTCTCCTCTATCCTTTACCCAGCTGACCTCACGCCTGTCGCTCGCCCCAGTCGTGGCTCTTTGGCCTTGGTGGAGCGTTTCCTCCCTGTAACATCATCCACCATTCCCATCCTCCATTTTATGAACATCCTTACCCTCCTTCTGCCTCCTTCAACCCCCAGGTTTTTTTTTTAACATTCTAGTTCTTGCTCTAATTCTTTTCTGCCCTCCAGAAGGCTGTAAAAACCATATCTGCTAATTATGGGCAGTCATTTTCATCTTTGAGGTTTTCAGGGGCAGAACACAGCCCTAAAATCAGTGATATGCTGCAAATGTTGATATAGAAACCAATTTATCCACATTTAAAACATTAATTAAACACCTTTAAGACTTTTATCACAACTAGTACACCTAATACTTATTACTGCTGGTACTATTGCTAATAACCTATATTTACTGTATATATACATTCATCTATTCTGCAAAGTGTTTCATCTTTCATCAAAAAGATGAACCAACTATGTCTTTGGGCAAAGTGGTGCAGATTAAGAGGGAAGGGAGCGAGGAAAATAAGATGTGATGCCTTTGGCTGCTGAGGATAAACAAGATTATTGAAGCTGAAGCTGCAGCAGATTTTTTTTATAAATATAGTTTGGGTGGAAACTTTGTAAAATCCTGCTGAACCAAAATTGCATTAAATAATACCAACATAAAAACAAAGCAGTGACATTTTGGTTAATTTGTTTAGATCAAAATTTTGTCAAATTTGAGACAGAAAGAGTATGTATTACATTCCCCCCATTCATTTTACATTTTATGAAAAAGCAACAAATATATTTAGCAGAATATTTGTATTATTTTCACTAGCATGTTGAATGAAATGAAATAAGTGCCCTCCTGCCACAGTATTTAATAATTCAGACAACACCTAGATTATTAGTAGAGCAGGAGCTGGTTAACCTTAAAGAAGCTGCATAGGAAGAGTTACCTGCAAGACTTGAATTCAGGACAACTCTTCACACAAAATGTTGAACAATCATATTTTAACCCTTTTTTTCAGACTGGAGGCCAAAAAAAAAGTTAAATAGTTGGAAACTGACAGCAGCCTTCTGCCAGCGTCTCTGCTTTACATTATTCTGCACATCTTATAGTCTCCAAAAGTTATTTATGAGTGTGGGAGTGTGTGTGTGCGTGTGTGTGTGCGCGTGTGCGCGTACACGCGTGTGCTTGCCACAGCGTAGAGTCTTTGCAGTTTTCATTACCAGTCTGTGAAGTGGCACCACAGATATCCAGCTAAGAAAAACAAGCCTCATCCACAAATCAGAAAGAGCCAGGGTCAGGAGGGAGGGAGGGAGGGAGGGAGGGGGAGTCGCACCCTTTTATCTTTCACGTGTCTATATATAGCGGTTCATGGAGACGAGTGAAGCGGGATGGGAGGGAGGAAGGGAATTGGAGGTAGAAGAGGTAGAGGAAGAAGGCAAGATGGCTGAAAAAGAGGCGGAGGAGAAATACTCAAAGGGAGATTTTCAGATGGATG
>CAJVRN010000230.1:450000-492500 GCA_911728415.1 Lagocephalus sceleratus | reverse complement strand
CAAGTATGCACATATGTGTGTGTGTGTGTGTGTGTGTGTGTGTGTGTGTGTGTGCGCGCACGTGTGTGCATGCACGTGTGCAGACTGACTTGATTCTTGGCAAGAGAGAGTTGATGAAGAATGGAATTAATGAGAGTGGAGGGGAGAAGAGGATCCACAAACACACACACACACACGCGCACACACACAGGGACAAGTGTGTTTAGTATTCAGGGATGACAGTCCATTGACTTTTAGTGCTGCGTTGTGACGTCACACGGTAATCTAATCGTTTACGGGAGACTCTGGGCCCGTCAGTCAATGAGACGACGCCATCGACGCCCCTACGACTCTCCTAATGGATGTTCACAGAGACGGCGTTGAAAAATAGACCTCTTCCAATTTACCACACAAACTTTATAGTCTTAAATAGCATGTCGGGCACTGAAAGGTATGTTCTGTGGACCCCCAACAGTGCTCACCTGAACTGTAGGCCCTGATGGAGCCCTGATGGAGCCCTGATGGAGCCCTGTGGGTTGTTCTATTACTTCTTAAGACAACAGTTCCAGAACTGTTACCTTAAAATAAAAAGCTTTGACGCTTGGATATTCTAACATCCTACAAGTGCATAATGTAGATATTTTGAATGCGTTGGACACCGACAGAACGCTTTGATGGACGCAGCACTCTGAGTCACCGGCACGTCTGGAAGAGACGTGAAGTCGCATCAGAGCACAACAGGAAACAGAAACCTGTGACTCACTGCCGGGACGACTCACAGCCGAGTCTCTGTGCCAGGAGGAGGACAGATTGGATGAAACACTTGTTCCTGAAGAGCCTGAAATGTTTAAAAATAGACAAATCTGTGGTGTTAATCGGGTCACTGCGAAGCGACGAATCAAAATTTAATTTCACGTCGCAGAAGCGGAGCAGGCAGGTGTTACAGAAGGTACAGTCCCACCCCTGAGAAAACACGATACGACCGTCGAGAGAGGAGAAATGAGGTCGCTGTCGGTGAGATGACGCGTACCTTGTTGAAAATTGTACCTTTGCCATCACTTCCATTATCATTATTACTCCGCAGTCATTTAGAGGCTCATCACTCTCCTATACGTTCTCCCATACCCTCCAACTCTGCACCCTGCGGCCTGTCTGCTGCATACAAACACCCAGAAGGACCGTCTGCTTGGGACGGCGGTGGGTTTGATACATCATCACAGCTGCTGCCCCCTCGCAAGGAAGAGTCCTGTTCTCTGTCAGGTGTGTCCATGTATGGATGAAGGGCCTTCTAACAAGGTCAAGGACTTGATGTCCAGCCCTGACCCTTGTGGAGTTATGACCCTGCCTCACGCTCTCCCTCCTGGCTTTATTGTCTGTGGGTGTGTGTGTGTGTGTGTGTGTGTGTGAGTGTGTGAGTGTGTATGGTGTTTTGTCTCTATACATCAGCTCAATGACAATCCTTTCCCGCGTGTCCCCTTTCCCTCTTGCTTGGCTCTGGAGGAGAGTCAGCCCTGGGTGACCCTGTGTGGGATGTGTAAGGTGTCCAGGTCCAGCTCAGAATGTCCACAGATTGGATGTCCTGCTGCGCGGACAATCAAGTAACCACACAAGAGTAGCCTGAAGACGACGCTGCTTGTTCCGCATGAGCATTTGGAGCGTGGGATGAGCGCTCCAACCCGTTCAAGGAGGGAAAAGTCCTGCTGGTGAAGGCAGATCTGTCACCTGTTGCTGCTTCACACACATCAGCGGTTAAAGTCAGAGGCTGAAACACCGAAGAAGGGGTGACGCTACAGCGGCCCGCCCTCGATAACCTTCAGCCAAAAACAGAACACGCTGGGTTGCAGGACTTTTACCACCTTCGAGATTTAAACATTGGAGCAGTGTCCTTTTAACTTGTGCGTTTGTTGCTAACAGGCTGTTACAGCGTGTGTGTGTGTGTGTGTGTGTGTGTGTGGTGCTCCGCGCGCACCCACACACCCTTGTGAGCATAAATAGAGCCACAGACACAATCACACACCTACAGACGCACAACGTGGAGGCAGCAGGGTTGATAAAGTCGGGCTTGAATCCAGCTGGCCACCATCACACCCACAGCAGCGACACACCTCTGCCCTCCTGCAGTGCCCTTTGGCCAGGCAGCTCCGACTCCACCAGCTTTTCTCCTCTGATTGCTTCTCACTCTGCTCGATCTAGTTGATCCTCTGTTTGCCTCACACAACCCAGGCCTGTTGTAGAAGAGCGTAGTCCAGGACGCGTGCTGGTCGGAGGTGCAGCAGATCAACAGGGAGGCGGGAGGAATGGTGGAGAGACGAAGGTGGAGGTTCAAGGCTCAGCCACGAAGACGTGCTGGTGACCGGGGGCAACAGAACACACCAGGAACCTCTACAACGGTGCTCTGGAGGAAACGTGGCTGAAAACAATCAGATGATCTGATTCCTCCAGATCCTGTTTCCCCCTGGCGCTGTTGTGTCAGCTGTTGCTGCTGAAGGTGGAGCTTTGTCCTCTTGTCACATCTGAACGTGTTGGTGAAGGTCACGGATCACAGATGAGGCATCCTGGCTGTGATTGGCCGAGGGGATTGATGGGTTTCAGTGAGCGGGACCTGGAGATGGTTTTATTTGAGGAACCCTTCTGGTTTAAACAAATGCCAGCACACAAAGAGGGATGGCCACAAGTGCGCGTGTTGAACAAAGCGTGCACCTTTTGTGAGCCCAGGCGCTCCCCGTCCGTGTGGAACGTTCTATGGGGCCTTTTCAGTGGAAGCAGCCCAGAATGATTCTGGCCTGACCCGGATAACCTCCTGTGGGGTGCGCTGACAGAGGCCTGAGCGCGCCCACGCTGTCGAGGGTAAGAAGCCCGCAACGATTGGCAGGAGTTACAGCCGAACAGCCTGATAAAAATCTGACAAAATAAAACAGACGTATGTCAACAGATTAGATGAGCGAGTGGGCCGGCCTGATAAGAACCAGAGCTGAGCTAAATGTGGCCTTCCTTTGGCTCCAGAGCTCATTTACAGGAGCAAAGGGCCGAAGGAGTGTTACATAAACGTGGTGGAGACCAAGCAGGAACGAGGGAAGATGGAGACTTGTGGCCCGGTCGGTTGAGAGAAGTCAAAGAGGAAGAGGACAGACGAACAAACAAAAGAAGGGAGAGGAAATACGAGGGGTTTGATCGGGGTGGAGGGAGCGGGCGAGTCCATCAGCTGAGTGTTAGCACTCTGCTGAGATCAGCAATAATGTGAGAGCGAGAAAATGAAGCGAGGGACAGAAAGTGGAAGGGGGAAGAGGGTGGAGAATGTGGTCAGAATGAGAGTGCTTCCATCCTTCCTCTGCCAGCGAGAGCCTCGGCGGCCCTGGGAGGGAGCCTGGCCGGATGAAAGGGGGGCGAAGGAGACGTTTGGAGGGGAGGAGAAGCGTGTGTGTGATGGGGCAAGATGGAGCGTGCTGATGGCACCGATGGAGCGGTTACAATCCCCCCTTTCAGCTCCAGTCCCACCTTGGGTTCGACTCCCATGATGAGGGGGGGCGATCGGGGGGTGGTTACGTTAGGTTAGAAAGAGCAGCTTATCTCACATGTCTGCTCAGAAGAGTCTAGAAACCTTAAAGAGGGGCCACGCACGTGTGTGTGTGTGTGTGTGTGTGTGTGTGTGTGTGTGTGTGTGTGTGTGTGTGTGTGTGTGTGTGTGTGTGTGTGTGTGTGTGTGTGTGGGAATGCCATGTGTCATCACAGTGTGAGCTCCTGTCCACTGGCCTCTCCCCAACTTCACTCGAACACACACACACACACACACACACACACACACACACACACACACTCCACTATAGTGTAGTGTACCTTTGAGTCTTTTTTCCCTATAATGTTAATGTTTAATGCCTAATGACTTTTTTAACAAGGTGTCTCCCACCAGTCAGTCTTCCTGCCTTTATGAGGACCCCCTGTGGGGGCATCATCTCCTCCAGGTCCACATCCTCACGTTCTTGGTGGCTGTTTGCAGTGATGCGTGGATGATGGGCTGTAGGTGGCACAGTGGAGGGGGCGGGGCTGACGGGGGCGTTCTTATTTGTTATTTATTAAACTAACGGACCCAGTTACAATACTGTATCGACACATGAGAGTGAGCAAAGACAATCATCACTTACTTTTAAGAAATGTAAATATTGGGGGTATCTAATTAAGCTTTTAATGAGGATAAATCATCCCCAAAAAAGCTTTATATCCAGGAAATTTGGTGGGAGCTTTTCCATGTTGCTGGCGCCTGGTTGAGGGTGAGCCGGTTGCTCATCATGTGAGTCCTGATGTTTCTGGGATTTTTGCTTTAAGACAGCCGTCAGCGCTCAACCCCTCAGCAGCAGCAGCAGCAGCAGCGGTGAAAGTGGGGCATCCGTACTGGCTGCTCGGTACTGCATTCATCATTGTCAGCATGTACCTGCACCAGACATGCGTGACATATGGTCGCACTTGTGGGTGTGCGCGGGCGCGTGTGTGTCTCTGTGTGTGTGCGCAAGGGAGATTCTGATTGTGTACGCCCTGTGTAAGCGCCCTGAGCTGCTGTTTGAGAAGAGTGTGGTGGGGTAGGTGAGGATAAGGTGTGCGTGATGTGGGTGTTTAGAGGGGCTGAAGAATCGGTTGTTAGGAGACCCTCTTTTCCAT
The DNA here is from genome assembly GCA_911728415.1 of Lagocephalus sceleratus. Taxonomy (NCBI): domain Eukaryota; kingdom Metazoa; phylum Chordata; class Actinopteri; order Tetraodontiformes; family Tetraodontidae; genus Lagocephalus; species Lagocephalus sceleratus. The sequence continues at coordinate 487,871 of CAJVRN010000230.1, read as the reverse complement.
CCCCGGTGCTGCAGCGGCGCTGAGATTCCATCAATGAGCCGGGGCTGTGTTGCCCTGGCAACGCTTATGAATGAGAGCAGGTCGGTAACCGTGGAGACTCGGGGAGAGCGGAATCGCTGGTTGCCATGGCGATGGCGCGAACGGGGAGAGACCATGCAAAGCGCAGGTAGCTGGTGACTTTCTGGCCGCCGTCGTCATCGCGCTGTCATCCCTCTGCGCAAACGTCACCCGCCGGCCTGTGGAACGAAATCGGGGAGGACGGGAAACGGCGTTAAAATATCCAAATGACGCGTGACCGTGATGCCAAAACCATCTCAGCTGCAGAGGTTAACAGCAAACGTTTTCGCCGTCCACGTTGGAGCAGTTTGTCCCGTCCAGGAAAGGGTTAATGTGCATCAGTGGACCAGCTCGAATTTACTTTAAGGAGGTTTATAAAAGTGGTGGGACACACGTCATCCTTTGATTTTATTAAATGAAGACACGTGTGCGTGTGTGTGTGCGTGTGTGTGTGTGTTACGGGGTGAGTGTAAGGTGTTTCCTAGGTGCGAGCTCCTCTGTCATCACTGTCTAAACACCATCTCCCTCCCTCCGCTCCCCCTGAAGAGTCTCTCTCTCTGTGTCTCTGTGTCTCTCTCTCGTTCTCACACTCTGGACACAGAGGACTAACACTCTCTCTCAGCCTGTGTCTCTCGCAGGGACGTTCCATCTCTTCTCCGTCGGTCTGTGAGTCTTCAGAGGGTTCCATCTCTGCTGTGTGTCGTCTAATAGAGACAGAACTCCCGTATGTTAGTATAGTCCCTCTCACATGAAGAGCTCCACATCCAGAAGAGTGTCACTAACAGCAGAGTAAACTCTGCATACTAAGATGTTTCAATTACAGAAAAACAAATGTTAGGTGATGATATTACAACAGGAGGCATGCAAGCACAGGGACCCTTTTGGCCTTACAAACAAACGTAACACATAACGTCTGTCCATGTTGAGTTTTGTTTAGTTACATAAGAGAGTTACTTGGAGATCCTATATGTGAAATGTTGTTGCCTTTTCTATTCACAGTTGCTGATAGGTTAATATATATCCAGATCGTTTGTTTTTTTAACCTTCTTGAACATCTATTCTTTCCCTGTCTCCTATTTTCAACTGTTTACTTCCTCCCCTCCCATTTAATTGCCCCCTGCTCTTCCTCAGTCGCTCCTCCAACTCCTGCCGCTCCTCCTCCCCGAGCCTCGCTCACTGCGCCCTCTACCGCCCGCTCCGCCGCACTGCGCGCGGGTTCATCTGTTGCCAGGGGTGACTGAATCTGGAGGCTTTAAGTTGTCTGGCACAGGCTGATGGCTGGTGGAAGGCAGAGTTCTGATGTTTAAAAGCCACCCTAATGACGAAGCACCGCATCGTTGCAATTACTAAAAACAAGCTTGAGGATTATGTTGAAATTTGAACGTTGAACAAGGTGAGAGATTACAAATGTGTTTGTATTCTCACGTTGAAGCACCTGATTACATTAACCAATAATGTAGAAGATGCATAGGTGGAGAAACGTGTGTCAGAATGGCTGTTTCCACCGATCATGTGCCTGTTTTAATCTACAGGAAGTATATCATGCCTGAATCTGTCTCCTCGGATCTCCACCGGTCCCGAGGACGTCTGTTTGAGTGTTTTGCTGAGCTGCGATGTTTTTCGGGGCCGCAGCAAGCAGGCATTTCTCCGGCAGTTAAAAAGCCATCGAGGGAATGAACGGCTCCGCCGCCGGCACTGTGTCAGTTAATAAATGACCTCTTACTGGAATTAGCAACCAACCTGAAGAGAGGTGGTGCAGGCAGGGGAGGGAGCAGAGCGGAGCTGCGGGGAGGCAGCTGAAAAATTAAAGCGTGTCTATTATCCTTCTGCTGCTGCTTCCTGCTACATTTTAACCACCTTTCCATCTTTCCAGTCCCGAGGTTCATTGTAACTCGGAATCACGCTACAATTGGATTCACAAGGACTCCGAGTAAACGCACGCCAGAGAGGAAAGAGCTAGCGTGCTGTTTGGGTGAAATATCTCTGTAAATGAAAATTAATTTCATTTGTAATTTTTATTAGATTAAGGTTCTGTGGCCCAGATACTATGCCCTGACCCCCCAAAAATATCTTCATTGTGTATTCAGTCCCCACTATTAATCATCCACAAAAACACACACACACACACACACTAAAAGCATCACTCAATGAAATTAATTTATTTAATTTTGTTTATCTCCACCAACAATACCAGTTAAAACAGTTTACATGTGAAATATCATTATCTTCACTAACAAACACTTGATAGATTTTAGCAGACGGTATGCTATACAGATGCACTGCACATCTGGTGACCTTTAAGTTTCATTCAGTCTTCACTTTTTTCTCATGTCTCGCTGCAATCAATTGTAGATACAGATTAAGATCGCTTTAGGGTTTTACCCCCTGTAAACATCTATGTAAAAATCAACTTTTCGATTGATGAACATCAACATGGGTGGAGCTGCATTTGACTGACCTTGTCTGCGCAAGTTTCTTTCCTGTTGGAAGAGAAGAGTGACAGATCACTGTAAGAGTGGCCCCGTTTCCACGATGCAACCATATTGAGAAGCACTCACTTTTTCCTGTGTTTCATACAGCAGAAACCGATGCAACAGATAACAGAGAGGACTCCACCCCCAAGAGGGACCAAAACAGACAATTTATAAACTGAAATAAACAGAAAATGAGACGTCAAATCTGATCTGTTGTCGTCCAATAACCATGTCATGTCAGTCTATGCAGAATGGAATTAAGTATTCAAATGACGTGAGCACAGGATCAGTAAAACTGTCAAAATCAACAGCCACACTTGAGTACACTTCACTTATATAACCTCATGTTATAGATATATATATATATATATATATAAATTAAGAGATTACTTGTGCATGCAGGCCTTGTGCCACCAACCCCACAAGGCAGCGAGCCGATTGTCAAAATTCCCAAGTAGCACTTGTGCTGACAGCTTGAGTTAAATGTGTTGTTTCCTTCCATGTCGCTGGAGTATCCGTTATCAGGCACGACCAGAGAGGGGTACACCGTGGCTGTGGGCACAACATGCCAAACCTTGAGCGGGGGGACAGTTGCGTAACTTCTTACGTTAGTGGTTGTAAACATAATGCTGATTCAGATTTTAGACCCACCTCAACCGTACTACAGCTGGGCTCTGTTTGAGTTGAGGGCCAGGGTGAGGTTTTTATGCTCGTCTTCTTCTATTCCGTATTCCCGATCACAATACATGGATGTTTGCGGGGCAGGAAGGAAAGCACTGACTGATGGCTGACCTTGTGACCTCTTTATAGTTGGAGATTGTGTTGAAAGTTTTTTTAAAGGTGACATTAAAATATCAGATGGATTTTTGACATTTGAATGTGAGATTGCAAAGCCACCGCGCGATTAACGCGTCGTTGTAGGAACAAACCCAAGGTAGCTACTGCAGAACTGAATCAGCTCCAGAATAAACTCAAGTTCCATATACGTGAGCCCAGGGCAGCAGTCTTCAGGCCAGGAACACAGCCTGCTCATCACACACTCACGGTGGGAGGAAACAGATCCACACAGGAACAAGGAGAACTCCATTTATGGGAACTACATGATTTGGCTCTGCGTCTTAGGACTGGAATATTCTGTAGCTTTGGATTGGATTTTTTTTTTTCGTATTTTCTTACAAAACGTGAACTTTTTTTTCCATTTGCTGCATTAATTAACATTAAAGATTCAAATTTTCAAATGCATCACACCCTCTCCTAAATGTTCCAACCCCACATGCATTTCTGATTCACACAGGTTCTTGCTGCAACAAACAATGGAACCATTTTAAAAACAGTTTGTCCCAGCAGTAACATCCTTCCTCCTTTGGATATTTTTCGCTGTTATTTAAGAGGTCAGAACAACTCTCTTCATTTTTTTTCTTTAAGGTTCTGTGGCCCAGATACTATGCCCTGACCTCCCAAAAATATCTTCATTGCGTATTCAGTCCCCACTATTAATCATCCACAAAAACACACAGCTACAGAAGAAAGATTGAGCTGGTCCCTGGTCATCGTCCACAACATCATTGATGTTTCCTCCTTCAATGCCTTTGTGATATGGAGAGGGATCAACCCCACCTGATGTCTCGTAAGCAGAACAAGCGGAGGGTGTTCCTGGAGCAGCTGGGAAAGGCACTTGTACCTCCACTCATTGAAAGAAGGAAGCATGCCCCCACACAGAAGCCTCAGCAGCAGTTGTGAAAGCTACTCAGAGTGCAGGAGCTCCTGATCCACCTGAGGATCCATCTTGCTTTCTTCAAGCAAGATGGAATTTGGTGTTTAAAATTCAATGAAGCTGCTTTTATTGTGGGTTTAGTAAAGAAGGGTCATTTTGACCCGGAGGACAAGGGGTGTGTACAGAAAATGAGGACACCAGGAAGGTTAAGAACAAGAACGGCTCTGCTGCTGCCGAAGCCTCAGAATGCACGCGACAGGCACGCATCGCACGTCTCTGTCACAATTGTTGGGTTTTTGAGGGCCGAGAAATTACATTGGGAAGGTGTGTGATAAAGGTGTGTGTGAGTGTGTGCGTGTGTGTGGGGGGTGATAAGTGTGACCATTACACCTTTGGCATGATGAGGCTGATGAGAGTCAGCGAAAGATTTTTTTTCGTTGTCTAATGGAGCGAGTGTTTTAAGTGTGCGACAGCACAGGTGTGGTAGCGGTGCACTGGTGCACGTTGAGATGGACCTACATAAACATCTGCAGCCAACCACATCTACAACGTTCACTTACAATGATTAGGAGGAAGGAAGGATGAAAACATTTTGAGATAATGTCTTTACAGATGAATCAGAATAAGGATTTCCTAGGATGTAAATGTCAACAGTAAACTGACCCCATTCCCGTTTTGTTGTTCCAGTATTTTGTCAACGGTGAAATTTGAGTTTGACCTGAGGACGCTCCGGGCCGTCCGAGTACTTCGGCCACTCAAACTGGTCTCTGGGATTCCCAGTAAGTCATCTTTTTCACTGTGAAACGTGGAAGGTTTGTGACATCGGGGGTTTTTTCTTGCCAAATACATCAGAAGAGCTCCAAAAGCGTTCATGTAAAGTGCACGTTCAACATGTTTGCTGTGATGCTGCGATCGTTGGACCTCGTTGTTATTACTGCACTAATATCACCATAAGGCGATACTGTGGAAGGGTCGTACTGATTTGCAGACTTATTTTACAATCTACACATCCTCTGACCTCTGACTCGTGGCCTCTGGGTGTAATTGTCCTCCAGGCCTGCAGGTGGTTCTCAAGTCCATCATGAAGGCTATGATTCCCCTGCTGCAGATTGGCCTGCTGTTGTTTGTGGCCATCCTCATGTTTGCCATCATCGGGCTGGAGTTCTACATGGGGAAGTTCCACAAGACCTGCTACAACGAGATCACAGGTAAGAGCCGAAGAACAGACCGAAAGTGGATCATGTGCTGTCGTGGGATCCTCTGACATCCTCCTACTGCTCCTTCGTCACCTTTGATGACACCAAGCAATGAGAAAAGTTCCACTTTCCCACCTTCTAACCGCGTTCTTCTGGTTTCCTCTCCTGTCGATCAGAGGAAGTTGTGGACGAGTTACCGTGTGGCACAGCGCTGCCGTCCAGGCTGTGTCCCAATGGCACGGTGTGCAAAGTCGGCTGGCTTGGGCCAAACTACGGCATCACCCAATTCGACAACATCCTGTTTGCCGTGCTCACCGTCTTCCAGTGCATCACCATGGAGGGATGGACCGAGATGCTGTACTACGTGAGTCCGCCTCTTCAGTTCGGTCTGAGCAGAACATTGATTCAGTGATGAAGACGTTGTTTTCCAGTCTTAAATAATTCCACCCTAATATTAAAGTCTCATTAATAATAACCAAGTGAATCTGCTACCATAAAACTCATATTTATCAGCGTAGAGGTGGTATTTTCGGTCTCTGCGATGTGCTGGGAGACGATCAGTACACCGGAGGACTCTGGGTGCATGAGTGGGTGTGGAGGTCTTCTTGAGTCTCATTCAGATGAACAGGCCTTAGAGCAGTTAAAGATCTGACTGAAAACAGCATTTACTTGACCAGGAGTCGTTTTCCATTCCGAACTCTCTAAATCTTTCTGTTTGACTTCCTTTATCTGTTTCCTCATCTTCCTTCCTGCTGCCTTCTGAGTCACTGTTCACTGTCCACCTCTCTCTCTCTCCCTCTCTCTCTCTCTATTCTGGTCCTTCTGGGTCTATATTTAACATCTTTTCTGATGGATGGAGGCCGACTTCTACTCTCACACAGCCAGTCGGGAGGAAACCAATGAAAGTTTAATAGAGAACGGGGGCTCGCGTGTGCCATGAGGTATAAAACCTAACAAATGTGCACAAGCACTCCAGCAGCAGATAATAATCGGCTGATAGTTCCATTAAGGCTCGAGAGGGATCACGGAAACACTGTCTCCTCCAGGAAACCCGATTTCCCTGATTTTCAGCTAGTTGTGTTTAGCGAGAGATCGAAGCCGGCGTTTACCAAACGCCTCGGTCCTAACAGCATTTGTGGAGCGCAGCGCTGCGAATAGCTCCTGACCGCATCGTCCTTTCTGCACGCAAGCGCGACACGTTCTGGTGCATTCAGGTCAGCTTTTAAAGAAGTTAAGTTTAGGTTAGGAAAATGGGTCACAGCTGAGCGAGGCTCTCCATGTGGGGAACATCAACCTGCATACTTTCCCTGTAACTTTAGTTTTTGCCCTGAAGGTGAAGATGAGCAGCTTCTGGGTAAATAACAAATTAAAAAGTAAAACTTCTATCTTGTTGCGGTCTGGAAGGTACACCGAGATGTTTTCTTGTACATTGATTTGCGATTAAAAAGGTTAAAAAGGTCGATTAAAAAGGTCTGAAACCACCAGTGTTCAGTAAATGTATGGAGCAGGAGACCTGTAATACATTAAAAATGCATTTTTAATGCATAAAGGGCAGGTTTAGGGTTAAAACTCTGAAAGGCAGCCTGTGATGGGAGGAGAATGGGGCTGCTTCTGGTGGTAAAACATATATAAATGTATGTGCACGCTCGTGTTTCCCTCTTGCAGAGCAACGATGTGGAGGGCAGCACCTGGAACTGGATGTACTACATCCCCCTCATCATCATCGGCTCCTTCTTCATGCTCAACCTGGTGCTGGGCGTCCTCTCAGGGTCAGTTCTGGCTCTGCTCCTCCTAACTTCCTCTTCCCTGCGCCGCTTATTGAGACTTCCTTTGTTGTTCGGTTGCGAATGAGCAAAATAAGAGTGGTAAATGCTCCCCGCAGTGAATTTGCCAAAGAGAGAGAGCGAGTGGAGAACAGGAGCGAGTTCCTGAAGCTGAGGCGGCAGCAGCAGATTGAGAGGGAGCTCAATGGGTACCTGGAGTGGATCTGCAAAGCAGGTGAGGCCCGATGCACACTCTGACGCTCACCTGAGCCTGGCCCTGGCGCGCTGCTAAAAAATGCCCACTTTTGTGCAGAAGAAGTGATCCTGGCTGAGGATGATGGCACGGGGAACTTTGATGGTAACTGTCCTGCTTTTCTGTTTCATTAAAGTTTTACGCGTGCTTTTATTAGTGTCACAGAGTTGGCAGGGAGCGAAGAGAAAGGCAAGAACCACACGAAAGGCCCAGAATAGAAAGCCAGCTTCTTCTGAAAATGAAATCTTGGACAATATTTGCTCAGAGAATCACAAAGTTAAAGTTACTGTAGGCCTGAGCACATGTTTGTCTGAGAGGATCTACTTTTATTGGTCACTTTCAACGACCGGAGGATAACACAGAGGAAGAAACGCGCTCTCGTTCTCGCTCAGGTTCAAGACGAACCATGAAAACCAAAAACAACAAGACGGAGCTGCTGAACCCAGAGGAAGGAGAGGACAACATGGGGGACGCCGTCGGTGAGAGAAGCAACCCCGTGTTCTTGCTGCATTTTTGAAACAGTTTAACTTTTAATTCTCTTGATTCGAGAGAGCGTCGGGGTCACTTTGTGCTTCCAGCCTGGGAAACCAGCTGGAATGCTGAGTTGAGGAAGGCCCATTACCTCCATCGTTGACGAGGACTCGTGTCCTCCGACGTGGAGGCAACGATGTCAAGAAATAATCGGTCGATCTCCCCCCGCCTGTCCCTCCCAGGTTTTGCCCGGTCCAGCATAAAAAGCGGTAAAGAAGGCTCTAATTACAGCAAGAAGGAGCGACGGCTACGATTCTTCATCCGAAAGATAGTGAAGACTCAGGCGTTCTATTGGACGGTGCTCTGCCTGGTGGGCCTCAACACCATTTGCGTGGCTGCGGTGCACTACGACCAGCCCGAGCTGCTGTCCGACTTCCTCTGTGAGTAAACACACACCCGAAAGGCACCAGCAGGGACACGCCGTTACTTTAGTATGTAGCCACAAGGGTGGGTGTTATACTGGGTGATACCCAGTACTTCCATTGCAGTGATCATGCTCTGGTTGGTATCACGTACATAAAACAATGCTGAGATATTTCATATTTTCCAGGACACATGTCAACTTGTCCTCTCTAATTACTGATATGAACCATATAACATATTCTACACTATGATTCCTACACATGCACTCATGCAGTATTTGTCTCTTTCTTCTTTCTGCCCTCGTCCCGCCCCTCACCTGACTCCTGTCTCTTTCCTTCTCTCCTCATCCTCTCTGTAATCCACTCTTTATCTCTCCATGATCTCACCTTCTTTCATCTTCACCTTCCTCTGTCCTCTCGTTTAACCCACTGCTCCCCCCCTCCCTCTCTACTCTTTCCGCCCTTCAGTCTATGCAGAGTTTATCTTCCTCGGCTTGTTCATGTCCGAGATGCTGATCAAGATGTATGGACTGGGCATCCAGCCCTACTTCCACTCCTCATTCAACTGCTTCGATTGTGTGGTGAGCGTGCACACACACACACACGCGCACACACACACACACACACACTCTGACATTGTTGTACTTGTGCCTGAACACCTTCAGGTCATTTTGGGCAGTATCTTTGAGGTGGTGTGGGCCACCATCAAACCAGGGACGTCCTTTGGGATCAGCGTGTTGCGAGCTCTGCGACTCCTCCGCATCTTCAAGGTCACCAAGTGAGTCCGTCATTGACAACGCTGGTTGGATTTGATGCTGTAACGTGTCCAAATGAATAAACAGGTGATCAAGCGTGTGTGTTTATAGTCGTGGTCCCTACGTCAAAGCCTCGTTTCTCCTCCTCTTCATCTGCAGGTACTGGGCTCCTCTTCGAAACCTGGTGGTCTCCCTCCTAAACTCCATGAAGTCCATCATCAGTTTGCTCTTCCTCCTCTTCCTCTTCATTGTGGTCTTTGCCTTGTTGGGGATGCAGCTGTTTGGCGGCCAGTGAGTGTCAGGCTTTGACGTCTTGTCGTGCTGTGATGTTTGTCGTGCTTCATTTTCCCCTCATCTGCTCCTCAGGTTTAATTTTGAAGGTGGGACCCCTCCCACTAACTTTGACACTTTTGCTGCAGCGATTATGACGGTGTTCCAGGTGAGATCTCGCTTCTGCCTACACGGATTTATGCCGCCTATGATCTTCATCTGATGATGATGATGATGAGCTCAAAGTCCACCTTGTCTTCTTGGAAATAAAATGACAAACGCGACAATTAGCACCTTCGTCAGGGACATCTGAAGCTCTTTAAAAAGAATTCCATTTTAAAGAAATCAATGTGTCAGATGAACCTGATGGTGGTGTGTGTGTGTGTGTGTGTGTGTGTGTGTGTGTGTGTGTGTGTGTGTGTGTGTGTGTGTGTGTGTGTGTGTGTGTGTGTGTGTGTGTGTGTGTGTGTGTGTGTGTGTGTGTTCACTGGGAAAGTGAGAACATTTTGGACACTTTGAGGGTTTCAAAGTTGAGGTTGGGGGTAGTGTTAGGGTTAAAGTTGGGGTTAGTTGTGATGGTTAGGGTCAAGGTAAGAGGTCAGCACAAAGTGTGTATGTGTGTAAAAAGAAGAAGACAATAAATCCTACATTTTGCTTGATTGGATGCTCAGGATGGATGTGATGGTGCAGCTCCTGACCCCCAACACATTAGTAACAAGAGATTTTGTGTAATTTAATAAAAAAATATCTCAAAAAAGGAATGCAAAATGGAGTTACTATAGTTCTCTGATCTTGACTTTAATAATAATCGTGTGTTGCTTTACAGATTCTGACAGGAGAAGACTGGAACATGGTGATGTACGACGGCATCGAGTCTCAAGGAGGAGTGAATGACAAAGGGATGGTCTTCTCCATCTTCTTCATTGTCCTCACACTTTTTGGAAACTGTATCCTGCACACTTAGGAGTACGACGTTCACGTGTAAAACACACACATGTGTTGGTTTTTCACAGGACAAATGTCCCCACGGGGGCAATAAAAGTGTATCTTATCTTAGATAGCTCCATCTCTTCCTTCCATCTCTTCACCGCTTCCTCCTGAAGGTCCATCAGACTCTGTTAGTATGTCTTTAAACCCACCACAGATACGCTGCTCAACGTCTTCTTGGCCATCGCTGTAGACAATCTGGCCAATGCCCAGGAACTCACAAAGGTACACAGAACAGCATTTATTTAGAAAAGCGAGTGAGAGAGCTTTTGGAGTGTGTGTAAAGCTACATTTTGTGCTGAAAATACCTGGACACCAGTTTGGCTCCATCTGTCTGAGAACTGGCAGTCTTCTGGTCTGAGCCTCGTTTTATGTGCCAGTATTAAATTTTAATTTGGGTTATGTGATTGATCATCCTCCTCTCGTCGAGCAGGACGAGGAGGAACAGGAGGAGGCAGCCAATCAAAAGACGGCGCTACAGAAGGCAAAGGAAGTGGCTGAGGTCAGCCCGCTGTCAGCAGCCAACCTGTCCATCGCTGCGTAAGTGCACATGCCCTCATGTGTGGGTTTGAACCTTACGCGCGTTCACAACCGCTGTACTGCAACCGGCCACCGGAGGGAGGTCTCAGTTTGAAGCCGTGTGTTAATCGGGCCCTGATGGAAGTCGGGCTCTGTCCTCCGGTTTTGTCTTTTCTGTGTTTGACTGGCAGACATTCATGTTAATGCGGTTCACACTCAAACACCCACCACCACACTGGCGCCGCTCTGTCCTCTAAAACACGATTAAGCGATTGTTCTGAGAGTGAAAGGAACACATTCGGGGCTTTGTGAAGCGACGAGGAGCGAGAGGCAAACAGTCGGTAAAAATCTGCTCTTGGCAGCAGAATCACTGACAATAGGACGCATCAAGACGATGCTCGCAAACTCCCTGCTGCTCCTTTAGGAGTCATCGCACTCTTCTGACTGGAGGAGAAGATGCTACGTGTTGTTGAGATGTTGCTCACCGTTGTCGTCGTGTGTCCGTCTGTCAACAGGAAGGAGCAGCAGAAGAACCACATCAAGGGCAACAAGTCCGTGTGGGAGCAGAGAACGAGCGAGATCCGCCGACAAAACCTGATGACGAGCCGCGAGGCGCTCTACAACGAGCTCGAGCAAGATGACTGGAAGGTGGGGGAGGAGGGAGGGGAGGTGAGGACCCTCCCTATACCAGTCACAAACATACATATATATGCAGTCAGCTCCTGATATATATGGTCAAAACGCTTTGTGATCCATTTCCCCTTTAATGGGACATCCGCATGCTCCATTTCACCGCAGCATCTTTTCCAGAACGTGAACAAGTTTGATCGAACCACGATGTTGGTTCCTAGAATATCAAAAACACTAATCTCATCTTAACCAAGCTGGACGGGCGTGTGTGTAGAGAGCCCGCTATCACCTTGGGCAGCTGTAACAGATGAAGTGAACCATCGCCTCATCCAGATCACGTCCAACGTTCCTCCTTTTGCTTCAGCGTTAAAGCGGAGAGCAGACATGTGCGCCATCGTGCCGCCACATCTGCGTTCTGCCTCATCTTCCCCACACATCTCCTTGTCTTTGTGAACAGTGTAGCGATGGAGGAGGCGCAGAGCCGCTGCAGCAGTGGGAGCTGCACCTCTGTCACTCTGCATTCTGGGTCAAGCTGCACCTCGCAGATGTTTTGATGCTGGGGTGTAATGTCCCTTTAAGTCTGTGTGCACAAGTGACACTATTGCATTAGGTGCTGTTATGTGGGACAACTGGAAGCTGCGTGCTTAGGAGCGATGCATCATTTAAGTGGGGCATGGTGAGAACTCCAGAGCTGTACCCAAAGAAGGCAGCAGTCAAAAGTGGAGCATAAGGCACTTAAAAAAAAACCAAAACAGAATTTCAGAGGACGGAGATCAGGAGTTGACTGGATATGTCTCGGCAGACTGTGCACACAGCGGATCTGTTTGCCTTCACGGTTCTGAAAATATTCCCGGTGCTCCGGTTGATGTTGTTCATCTAGATCCCAAACTAGTGGACTCTGCCGAGGCGTGTATGTCTGTGATTCGGGGAAGGGATGGATTTGGGAGTCTGTAAACGCACCTCTGATGTATTTTTTGTGCTTCTTCTTCTTCGTGTTAAATCTGATCCAGGCAGAAGTGCTCTTTACAAACCTGATAGCCACGAAGCAACATCACATTTCTTCATCGCTTCTCATCACTTTTAACTTTGTGGGCATGGTTGACACAAAAATGAAGCTGGTGAAATATTTCACAGCAGTTCCCTGCACACAAAACATCCATGCCTTATTTTTCTTCAAATCCAACAGGATGTTTAATATTAGTTCTGGAGTGCTGCAGCACCATTTTATTAAACGTAGGAGGGCCAACAACACACTCTTGTGCAGGGATTTGTGTCCTGCTGAGCAGCATTAAACACATTCCTGATATATTCTTGCATGTCGACCAAGTTCTGCTTGTTCTGCTTTCCTGTCTCCGACATAGAACAAACAACCAAATAACACAAAGTAGATAAATAACACCTCATTTGGTTGCATCGTGAAGGAATGTGAGCAGCAGCTTAAACGGGAGGAGGAAACGTTCCTCGAGCGGGAACACCGGTTTTTGTGAAGTCCTGTGATATTTTAGCCACAGCCATTAATTTCCTCTGCCGACGCCTCGACCCAGGTTTCCTACCCGCGGAAGGGGCGTGGCAACATGAAGACCCACTTGGACCGGCCGCTGGTGGTCAACCCTCAGGACAACCGCAACAACAACACCAACAGGACCCAGCCGGGCGGGCTGCCTCTGGAGGAGGAGTACCGCCGTCAGGACGTGGACCACCACCGCCGAGCCGGCCATTCTCACCACCACCACCACCATCACCACCACCACCACCACCACCAGAGGCCCGGCGGGCCCGACGACGGGGGGAGCGGCCCCCCGCCGGAGCCCCGCATCGAGCGCGGCCTCAGCTGCGCCTCTCTGGCCAACGCCGAGGGCCAGCAGGCGCCGGAGAGGCACGGCCACAGGGGCCACTGCCACCGCCACCGGAACCGGGAGGGCAGGGAGGCCCGCAGCGCCTCGCCGCACCGCAGCGACGGCGGCGAGGGCCCCCACGAGCCCCGGAGGCCCCGCCCCCACCGCAGGGCGGCCAAAGACGGGGAGGAGTGCAGGAGGCACAGGTCCAAGAGGGCGGAGGGGGAGGGAGAGAAAGGCCCGGAGGGGGAGGGGAGGAGGAGCAGGCGGCATCGCCATGGCAACCAGGAGAGGAGCAGAGGCCACCGAAGTAGAAAGTGAGCGATGCGGAAGGGCAAAGATGGCGGGCGGGCAAGGTGAGGCCTTTCCTAATCTCCTGTCTGCTTGCTGCGGTGATCAGGGAGCACCACGGCGCCTGCCCCAACCTCTCCACCACGCGGCCCATCCAGCAGTACAACGAGGACCTGGACAACCTGCGCAACAACAGCAAGCTGGCCAGCGCCCAGGAGCACCCGTACACGCTGCCGCCGGACCACCCGGACCACCCCGACCACGTCAACAACCTGCTGAACTGCTGCGACGCCGACACCCACACGCTGCTGCACAGCATGGACAGCCTGATCCTGACCAGCATGGCCAAGCCCGACTACACCGCCATCGACATGCCCCCCGTGTACCCCTACCCCTCCACCAACGCCATCTTACAAGGTGAACGTCACCGCCGAAGGTGGTTTAAGACCCGTCTGCGGCGCCTTCATTTTGTTACTGACCCAGTTGTGTTATAGAATTTAACCCTATAAAGCCTGACTCATCAGAAATGGCCAGAAAAGTCTCGTTTTTTGGAAATTAGATGTTTTTGAACCTTTTAACAAAATCCCAATATTTTTTTTTTTCCACATCATTTTGTTTATGACTTTTTTTTTGCATCACATTCGACACATCGGGCGATTTCGGCAACTTTTAGCTCACGACTGTGTTAACTTTAGACACAAGAACGTATCAGGTGGTGTACAACAGGTTTTTATGGAGGTTATTGATCATGTTGAAAAGAAAGATGTCTCAGAAACTGGCGTATCAGATATGATCCAAATGGGTTTAAAGGGTTAATCAGAAGTCATTTGAAAGCTCGCCGTGTTTTTAAGTTACTAATTTCAGAAGCACCAAAATACATATCATAAATCATATCATATCTTTTTTTTTTGGTTTTGTAGTAACTATAAACTGATGATTGATTAAACTTTTTCTCTTCCAGTCAATAAAAATGCCAACACTGATCAGAAGAAGAGCGAGGAGAAGAAAGAGGAGGCGGACGAGGAGGAAGATGAAAACGGCCCCAAACCCATGCCTCCGTACAGCTCCTGCTTCATTCTCTCCACCACTAACCCGTCAGTGTCCGCCTGAACGCCGCCGGGAGCGAGAGTCTGAGCGCGTTTGAAACACTTTGCGTCTTTTTTTTTTTTTTTTTTCAGGTTTCGGAAGTGCTGCCACTACATCCTGACTCTGAAGTACTTTGAGTTCAGCATCCTGTCTGTCATCGCCATGAGCAGCATCGCCCTCGCCGCCGAGGACCCGGTCTGGCCCGAGTCGCCGCGGAATAATGTAAGACGCCGTCACGAGAGGCACATACGCACACACACACACACACAGACACTCACACACCTGTGATTTGGTGCTTTTCCTCTTTTTTTGCAGGTTCTGCGTTATTTTGACTACATTTTCACTGGCGTCTTCACATTTGAAATGCTGATCAAGGTAAAAAAAACACGTGTGTGTGTGTGTGTGTGTGTGTGTGTGTGTGTGTGTGTGTGTGTGTGTGTGTGTATTGAAGCATAATAATTTAGGCTGCTGCTGACTTAAATATTATTGCAGGTCTCCTTTAAGGGAACTAGTCTATCCAATGACAGAGGATTCAAACGCATGAATCTGTGTTTTATGATATAACCCAGGGGTCTCCAGGCCCCCCCCAGGGGTCTCCAGGTCCCCCCCAGGGGTCTCCAGGCCCCCCCAGGGGTCTCCAGGTCCCCCCAGAGGGCCGTGAGGCTGAAGGTTCTGGTCCAACCCAGCAGCAGCAGCACCAGACTGGACTCACTTCATCAACTCATCCGAGTCTTCAACAGCTGACTGGTCAAACTGGGTGAGCTGGACTGGTGGAACCAGAACCTGCAGCCTCACGGCCCTTTGGGGAGGAGCTTGGATGTCCCTGATCTAAATAATTTGAATTGGAGTCACTCCAAAAGCAGCTGTGCTGGTGGTTCTGCCCCAACAACCGCCACTGCTGGACCAACGCGACGCTGCGCTGGCTGATGTTTGAGGGTGGTTTCTGTGCTGCCTGTCTTCCAGATGGTGGTGCTGGGCCTGTTCCTCCACCAGGGCTCTTACTTCCGAGACCTGTGGAACATTCTGGACTTTATAGTGGTTAGTGGTGCTCTGGTGGCCTTCGCCTTCACGTAAGTGTCCACGTGCCCTCATCCTCCTCATCTCCCGCGCTCACGCACACACACACACACACACGCGCGCCTCCTGCAGAAAGACCCCTGTTGCCCAGCCTCACGTGTCAGAGACACCAGGCAATGCTGATCCTCTCCTCCTCTTCCTGCAGTGTCTCACTCTGTCACGTTCCTCATTTGCCTTTTTTTCTTCCCTTCTCTTTGCTTTGTGACCTCCCTCTCTTTACTTCCTTTTCAGGAGCTTTTCTTTGTCTTCATCTCTGAATCAGCAGGTCTTTCTCCCATCACATCCGCATTCGTTTTTTGACACTTGATGGTCTTCCAGATGTTCTTCCTGATCATCACCGACTCCAGCCCCCGACTACACTCTAAACAGTCGATGCTCTCCACATGTCAGCTGGTCTTGGGTGTAACGTCAAACTTACAACCGTCAGCTCGTCCTTCTGAAATGACAAATGAGGAATCACAAAACAGAGAAAGTGAACTTTTAGAGTGTAGCCACGCCCTCTCCACCTCCTTCCACACCCGACACCTTGTCCCATCCTCATTTCCCTTTACTGTTCTGACTCCACCAAGTATAAAACACTACCTTCTCCCTCTCAATGTTTCCTTTTCCCACTCTCCTTTGCTCTTCTTCTTTCCTGTCCTCTACTTGCTGACCTGATATTCCCACCAACAGGCCGTGAGTCATCCCTTCCTCTTTCTCTGCATCTAACGCCCAGTTTTTGATCCCTCACCACTTAACCACTCCTGCCAGGCCCTGCACAGCTCCAGCTCTCTCTTCTCTAGAAGCCCTTCATCCTCTCTCTCACTGCATTTTTCATATTTCCCTGATTTTCAGATACTAACCCCCCAACACACACACACACACAGCACCTATGTCCCACTCCAGTTCTTAACATACAGCAAAGTTCTGTAATTAGAAGGCTTCTGCTTTTGTGCTTATGTAGCAACAACATAGTTTATTTAACAAAGCCTCAAGACATCAATCACAAGTGATGGTATTAATGACAGTTGTAAAATGGGACCAATAAAATATAATGGTTGATATGTCCCACTAATTCAAATGAACCTGATGCAGTTTGAAAAACAAAGAACATAAAGACGTCTCTCAAGATTGATTTCTAAAGCAGATTTAACTCTGTTCTAACTGCATTTCTGTGCTGCAAGTTGGGAACGCTTATCATCCGTCCCCTCGCCCAGACCCCCCCACCCGCCCCGTCTAGCTATGACCTCACTGACCTCTGCCTAATTTCTAACCATCGATCCTATCAGCTCCGCCCCGTCCACAGCCAATCACCCCCGACCCTGAGCCCACCTTCTTCTTCATCCTCCACCTTGCTCTACACTGAAGATCCCCTGTGGCTGTGTGCAGCCCACCATTAAACTTTTAAGTACACAGGCTGGTTTTCCTCCTCCCCTCCCCTTATACACACACATAAACACACACAAGCACCCTCATCCTTCTGTCCATAGTCATGTGTCTGGAATCACAGGTATAACTGAAGTTCCCTCCTCTGCCCAAATCATGGAAAGGAGGAGAAGGTGTGGTTTGTGGAATGATTGGTTATTTACTGAGGTGGAATACACTGTAGATACATATTCATGGAATATGTATGATAAATGCAACTGCAGGGACTGAATGTTTGTGTGAGGAAAATACCCCAAACTCGAGTCAGACGACCTTCAGAATCCCAAACTCAGAGTCCCAAACTCATCTGTGGCGACCAACAGAGGTTCTGGGAGCGACCTCTGGCTTTCCTCATGTGCTTCATTTAAACCTTTAAACTTGACGTTGGTGCTCAGAACCTCTTTAACCAAAGTTAGATCCAGAGCTGACTCAATTCTGACACTAATAGCACTACTGGGGAAGCCTGGGGGGAGAAAGGTCCTCCACCGTGGGACCCCCCTCAGCATCAGTGATGTCACTGATGTCCTGCTCTTCCTCGCCTCGCGCCGCCTCTCAATCGTCGAGGAAACAGGCCCGACAGCCCCGCCTCCATCTTTGGCTCCCCTGTCCACAGTTCTCCATTGTCTGACATGTTTCCTCCTCTGCCTCTCTGCTCCCACCAACATCCACTCCAGTTGCCTAGCTACAGTAGTTTTCGCTGTGGGGACGCGGGTTCCCCACACAAACCAATCAAAATAACTCTGCTGCATGATGTTTCTGTTTCACAGCAGGTCAGTCATGAGCCACCGGACGGGGGTGGGGGGGGTAGCATGGTCAGAGTGGAATGGCTTCATGTTTGGCTTCACGAGAGCCGCATGCTGTGGCATTACTCGACTATAATGCCTTTTTTTTTTTTTTTTTTTTTTTTTTTTTACCCGTCTGTGTGTGCACACGCTGGTACACACGAACCCCTGGTTCCTTCTGGCACCAGCGTCGGGGCGGGGGGGCGTGCCCATGTAAACTCACATGGCAAGAACCAGCCTCCCTCCCCCCCATGCAAATGTGCATGCAAATAAGCTTTGATAGAGCCCCTCCGGATTATGGCAAAGATCACAAAGGCAGTTTAAGGTGGTCTGACTGATCGCTGTGGCGTGATAAGGGTCGGTGTAAACGGATGCCCCAGGCCAGATCCCTCCTGCGGCTGTGAAGGTAAATCTTCATCGAGCTCGTTGCACTGCCGAGGACTGTGCACGTGCAGCCGTGGAGAGCGGTGCTCACCTGGTCTTTCGATACCGACTGTGCTTTAAGCCTCACGCGTGTCTAAGCGGTGTTCTGGACCGCCTCTGCCCCGATGGCTGCTCCGAGGACACGCTAACCTCATTCAAAGCAACATTGTTTAACTGAATGTGCTGATTTATGCTTTAATATTGGGTATCAGTCTCTGGGGTTTGGAGCAGATACGACCATCTTGATGTCATTCTTTCCTTGTCTGTATCTCATATGGATGTATATTTCCCTGTTTCTGCCAACCCCCCCCTCTCCTGTCCATCTCTGTCTCCGTCCCTGTCTCTCTATCGATGTTTGTCTCTGTGCATCTTTTTAATGTGTTTTTTCCCCCTCTACTCCTTCCCGTTGTCCTTCTTCTGTCCATCTTTCTGTCCCTGTCACTGACTCTCGCTGTCTCAACCTTCGGTGAAAACTCCACAGGAGCACCACTCGGTAAAGTTCTTCCTCTGTCCTCTTCTTTGCCCTCCACCACCGGGTCAAATTGGCTTCTCACTCTTTCTTTCTTTCTTGTTATGATTGTTCATACTCCATTCACTCCAGACTGTCTTATCCTTTACATCCACAAACAAAAACATCCAGATCTGCCTAAATTGATGCCTAACCTTTTATTTTTTTTAATTATTCCATTCTGAAATATAGACACAACAAAAATGTGACTGTTTAAGAAAATCGTTTCTGTCCTTTGTAGACGTTAAAAAGTCAGCAGCTGGAATTAATTTAACTTTAAGGATTATGGAAAGGAAAAGTACGGTAGTCGTACCTTTTTTTTTTTTCTGTATCAAAGACACCTTGCTATTGTTGTAGCAGAGAAGTTTTTTTCATAATATATTCAATTAATCTTGAGTTATATAGCTTGTGTTACAATCAGAATTGTCTCTCAGAGCTTTAGAGGAGCCCAGGGCCAGACCTCCAACAACAGGGAGAAACCTTGAGCAGGACCAGGCTCCTGCTGATGGCCAGCTGGGAAAGAAGGAGGAAACAGAGGGAAAGAACAGAAAGAGGAGCGAATAGACACATACATCCATATGCAAATACATTAATTATACTGAGCAATCAGATCACATCATCAAATAAATTCAATCTTTTATCAGCTGCTGCGCTTCATGAAGGACAAATGTCCCGATAATTCTTGCAGCCACATTTGTTTCTCACACAAAGGTGATAAAATCACGCACACATCATCGGAATCAGAGAGCCTTTATCTGATAAATGTGTGTGTCGGTGTGTGTGTCGATGAGTGAGTGAGAGAGAGAGAGGCTTTGCTCTTAATACTCCCCAGCTGCTCTGATAGAGACTTCAGTCCTACTCAAACTCAGAGGGCGACGGCCAGTCTATTATCAGCCTAACTCATGCCGACAACACACACACACACACACACACACACACACACACACACACAGAACTGAACCCGGGCTGGTTCAGTCGTCCTTGAATGGTTGTTTTGTGCTTGATGGACGACATGAGGTGGTTCCTTCACAGCCCTTCTGGCTGTTGGTCCAGCGTGTTTGTGTGTCATGTGATGCGTCCTGAAGGCACCCTCGCATGTCCCTGGGGTCTCCCATAGCCTCAGCTTCCCTCACGTTACATCATGAACTTCCCTGAATTCTGTATCAAAGAGAACTTCAGCAGTTCTCCGGCTAGCTCGCCTCATTTCTTCCAAAGAAGCCACCGACGTGTCACTGAAAAAGAAAGAAAGAGGTTTGGCTGGGCACTCTGCCGGGAGATGCCTGTTGATGAGTCAATGTCTGTTGTGTGACGGTGGAGGTGATAGCAAACGTAGCTGATGCTGCTCTTTGATGTCCATGAAACCTAATGGTCAGTCAACCCATCCGTTCCCCTGCCATTGGTTTCATGTCTGATGTGTTTTTTTCTGCAGAAGAAGAGATAGCTTTTATCCTCCACAACGATGCCGTCATAAATAGAGAGCGGTTTCTCCACGTCTCATCTTTGATAACATCTGCTGTTGATCCTTTAATCGCGACCTCCTCCAACGCCGTTGTTCTTTGCTCGGACTGTAGGGGGAGCAGCAAAGGCAAAGACATCAGCACCATCAAATCCCTCCGTGTGCTGAGGGTGCTGCGTCCGCTGAAGACCATCAAGCGGCTTCCCAAACTAAAGGTGCCGTCTCTAAACACTGAAGTGTCACAACTCTGCTCAGCTTTTTAATCTGAGCAGTGACAATGGTTAATTACCGAGCCTCCTCGAGTGCAGCACACTCAGGGGAGCCTGTTCAAACACTCGGTATTTAATAACCTCAACAGTCAACTCTTTTAACAACTCTTTTTCATCACCAGATAATAAACACGCGCACTGTAGCTTTGTGTTGTTTTAAATGTGTGTGTGTGTGTGTGTGTGTGTGTCTTGCAGGCCGTGTTTGACTGTGTGGTCAATTCTCTGAAGAACGTGTTGAACATCTTGATCGTCTACATGCTCTTCATGTTCATCTTCGCCGTGGTGGCTGTGCAGCTGTTCAAGGGCCGCTTCTTCTTTTGCACAGACGAGTCCAAAGAGTTTGAGCGCGACTGCAGGTTGGCTTCAGAAACATACCGCACATCGCACAGCTCCAGGTTCATTCAGGATGTTGTGACGTTTTAGAAAATCAATTTTAGTTGTGACTGTGTTAGAGGAGCCGAAGCCGGTTTAACGTGATTTCACGCCTATGTGGTCCACTTTAGAGACAAACAGATGTGTTCTTCTGTGGTCTGAAATGATGTGTTTAGGTACACTTGGATTTTCTTTATCTGTCTCGTGTCTTTATTTTTCTTTTTTCTATTATTAACATTGCGCTTTCGTTCTAAACCCTGTTACCACGTGTCCTGTCAGGGGCGAGTTCTTGGTGTACGAAAAAGATGAGGTGAAAGCTCAGAAGAGGGAGTGGAAGAAGTACGATTTCCACTACAACAACGTGGCTTGGGCCCTGCTCACACTCTTCACTGTCTCCACTGGGGAGGGGTGGCCAGAGTGAGTGAACCATGACTACATCTTCAGGATAGATCTTAATATGCTGCTGAAACATAAATGAGCTGAGACACTGACTCTGTGGCTTCCTCTCACAGGGTGCTGAAGCACTCGGTGGACTCCACCTATGAGAATCAGGGCCCCAGCCCGGGATACAGGATGGAAATGTCCCTCTTTTATGTGGTGTATTTCATTGTTTTCCCCTTCTTCTTCGTGAACATCTTTGTGGCTCTCATCATCATCACCTTCCAGGAACAGGGCGATAAAATGATGGAGGACTATAGCTTGGAGAAGAATGAGGTGAGGACAATTGCAGAGCTCTCGCCAGGGTTCCTGAAGGGATGCAAGTGATGTCATGGTATCTGTGCTTGCCTCCGACAGAGAGCTTGTATAGATTTTGTCATTAACACTCGACCCCTGACGCGCCACATGCCGAAGAATAAACTGAGTTTCCAGTATCGCATGTGGCAGTTTGTGGTGTCTCCACCCTTTGAGTACAGCATCATGGCTCTGATTGCCCTCAACACCATCGTACTGATGATGAAGGTACGTCCCCACCCGCTGCTCTTCACCCTTAACCTGTTTGTGCTGAATCAACGGCATCGTCTTTGTCCCCAGTTTAACGGAGCCTCGACAACGTACGATGACGTCCTGAAGTACCTCAACATCGTATTTACCACCTTCTTCTTCATGGAGTCGATTCTCAAGATCATCGCCTTCGGCCCTCTGGTAGGACTGAGAGCACGACCCATAAACGTGCACACATGCACACGTCTTGCTTTTCTAGGTTGACCCAGTCTATATGCTTTACTTGCTCACCCTATTATTCATTTATATGCCGGGGTATTTCTGTAGACAGATCTAGAGCATGTTCTTCCTGTCCCTAAAAAAACACAGTGCTCATCAAGTTGTAAAGAAGTCAAGCCTCCTCCTAGCCTGTCTCCACGGTAACGCAGCCACTATTGGCTGGAAGAGTGTCTCTTACTGCCCCCTAGAGCTGCAGCTTTTCAGGGACGCTGTTGGCTACCATCTCTGCCTGTGTCCAATGTATTTATGCACCTTGTTTTTCTTGACAGAATTACTTCAGAGATGCCTGGAACATTTTTGATTTTGTCTCTGTCCTCGGAAGCATCACTGATATTTTAGTGACAGAAATTTGGGTAAGTGCAGAAGATAGTTTTGTGAGTAAGTCCTGGTGGGTGCAGCTTAATGTCAATCTCTAAATCAGTCCCCTGATGTCTTTGTGACTTTATCATGTTAAGCATGCATGTTAGGTTGTTATTTTAATTCCTTTTAACATCTCAAATGAACTGAAATCAACAAAAAGAGATAAAGAAATGTGCGCTATCTGTATCTCCATTCAAATTCTGACCCTTGTAATCAAGCGGGATTGAAGATTGAGCATGCCGTTGTGCACAAAAGACGCTATTCTCTTCATTTTGGCCTCACTGTGATGCGTTTACATTCGTTTCTGCCCATATAGGTGCTTATCTCCTCATGTCTATATGCAGTAATTCACCAGCTGTTTCAGCCTCTCTCTCTTGTCAACAACAAACTTTTTAATGTGCTTTCATGTGGGAACGGAGACCGCCGTCCTGGACTTGTTCCTTCACACCGGCCTGATTAGAAAAGTGCTTGTAATTACTGTGAAGTGACTCTGCCCTCAGATGAGCGACGAAGCCCTCCGGCCATGTTAGTGGTGCTGAGGCTAATGCTAACTGAGAGCAGCACAGCTGTCGGGGGGGTAGGATCACGTCAAACACCAGACCGATTTTCTGTCAGTGGGCTTTGACCTTTTGACCTTTTGCACCAGCGAGCTGTGGTGTTGACGCTGGCACAAGTCCTTTCTTATTTAACCTTCCGACTGGTCAGGCTGGTTTTTACGGCATCAAAGAGGGGCTGAAATGTCACTGACGAGTGTTCTTGACTGTGTTTCAGTACTTTTATGACACTGTAATGATCTCATCTCCCTCTTCTATCTCTTTACATGCTTTCTTTTATCCTCTCTACTTTGTTGGTGCCCTACGCCCCCCCACCCCCCCCCACCTCTGACAAAATTCCATCCAATCAAAATGCACTATGAAAATCCTCCATCGTGTTCTCCATCCGTGCTGCGGCGTGATGTGTGACGGTGGTGCTGTGATGCTGATGAATATGGTGGCGTGCGCTTCGCGCCATGCCGCTGTCCAATAAAACACATGACCAACACCCTGCCTCCCCCCTCCAAATTAACGCTCCTCACCCCCCCCCCACGATTTGCTGCAACTTTCTAACAATCCTCCTCATTCATCTTTCTACATCTTCGCACATGTAGAATCTGGTTGGTTTGTAATTTATCTCTCAAAGTTTTCTGCTGCATCCTCATTGGCCCTGCACACCCCTCCCCCCTCCCTACCTGCCATGTGCCACCTCCTCCCCCACCATGTGTCACCCATAGGCCCAGTGCATGCGCTTACTGTATGACAACCTTGGGGCAATGCAGCATTAGCGATGTCGTACGGAGACCACCCTACTAACCCACGTACTAACCCACCCCTGCGTAGTTGGGGACTCGTTTGAGTCGAGTTTGATTACAGAAGCAAACAGGGTTGAGTTACACCAAGAGGAATGGAGTGTTTTTATTTGTTAAACCTTGTAGCACAGAGCTTAAATAAACGATATCCTGTAGTAGTGAATGGCCTTTCGAGAGTGGATGTTGCTCCTGCATGCTAAAGTCTACGCCACTGAAAAGCAAACAAAACATGTACTAAAACACAAAGTTAGTCCTCCCCCCCGCAGACAGTCGCTACATTCATGCTCGTGTTCTTATTCAGTCTGAAGGTAAACTTGGAAAAGCAACATTACGCCCAGCTCAGTGAGTGAATGTGAGAGTTGGCCAGGATGCATGTGGGCCAGTACTACCCCCCCCAACCCCCCCTCATGCTCCTCTTCCTGCCGTACCTGTCAACCACATGATACGATATGGCTGTTGTGCATTATATTATATTAAAACATTATCTTAAAAACAGCCAGCAGGACTCACTCAGAGGCTGTTTTCACACTTGGCTGAGATGCTTCATTTATTTGACCATGTTGGGTTTTGTAATCTTCTTAAAACAAGGAGCATCAATGATCCCCATCAGGAAGCTCCCAGTGTGTGACTGTTCAGTCCCAGTCTTGTGGTGAGCTGATCACAAGCCATTTTGTTCAAGCGCGCAGACGGCCTCATTTGATCCAGAAACATGAAGGATGTTGGGCTTATTCTGTCTAAAACAGGATAGATCTTAATATGCTGCTGAAACATAAATGATAGTCGTCTAAAACAGTAGTCTAAAACAGACGGCAGACGTGAAGACATAAAGTGCAACAGTCAAAACCTCAAGACGGGCGTCAGCGGCCATGACTTGTGCTGATCCCTGCAGGAGGCGAATGAACAGCCCCCCCCGGTGGCAGAGCTGCAGATGACAAGACCTCCCTCGGGATGGTTTCACACTGGAATAGAGCCGTAGGCCCTCAGATCTTAATCTGACCGGACATCCCGGGACGTCCCCGTCCACAGAGGAGCTCTGCCCTGAGGGATGCCCTCTGGGTAGATCTTTGGGTGGTGGGTTCATCGAGGTTTGCCGGGACCACCACTGCCGAGCCTCTTTGAGGATCAGTGCTAGTCGTGCAGCTGCCGGTGGTTGGAGCGTTGGGGCGGATCGCTCCAGAGTCGCGTGCGTGTGGTTGGCGGGGTTCGGGTCATCCCCTGTGGCTTGCTTGCCCCTCATGAATCAGTGCATTTGGTTCTTTAAAAAAAAAGAAACCTCCTGCTGTACCAGATTGGATGACGACCTTTAGGCTCTGAATCTTGGTTGATTTTTTCTGCTCTCCCCCCCTTCGCTCTCCTCTTGCTCTTCTCTTTCTGTCGGTCTCATTTATTCCTGTTGAGCCACTTTTGTTTGTGGTTGTTCTGTTCCGTTGGGTTTGACCGTCCTTGTGCTCCCTCTCCTCCGCTCTTTGTTTTGGCGTGTGGTCAAGTGGAGGTTTTACTGCCTGTTTCCTGCTTTGGCCGGGGCTGACTATATTCTCCGTCTGTGCTGTAGAATAATTTCATCAACTTGAGCTTTCTGAGGCTCTTCAGAGCAGCTCGTCTCCTCAAGCTGCTGCGGCAGGGCGAGACCATCCGCATCCTCTTATGGACCTTCGTCCAGTCCTTCAAGGTACGGAACTGAAGACAATTCTGTCAGACTGGTTCCTGTGCGCGTAGCTCTGACAGCCGTTTGTCCTCTCCCCGTCCTCTGTTGTAGGCCCTGCCATATGTGTGCCTGCTTATCGCCATGCTCTTCTTCATCTACGCCATTATTGGCATGCAGGTTAGGCCTTCTGTGTCCATTTGAAGCTAAACCCGTTTGTGATGGTTCCAAATTACAAACAGAAATGGAACACTGCTGTGTGTGTGACACTGTGTGTGTGTGTGTGTGTAGTTGTTTGGGAACCTGGCACTAGATGACAAGCGGGACAGTGGCATCAACGAGCACAACAACTTCAGGACCTTCTTCATGGCCTTGATGCTGCTCTTCAGGTGCGCCTTCCAGCCTTCCCACAAAGCGGCCTGCCGTCGTTTCACAGCCACTTCCTGTCGTGCTCACTCCCTCTTCCTCCTCGTGCAGGAGCGCCACGGGGGAGGCGTGGCACGAGATCATGTTGGCCTGTCTGGGGGGGAAGGAGTGCGACCCGGCCTCTGGGAACACGGGAAACGAGTGTGGCAGCACTGTAGCCTACACCTACTTCGTCTCCTTCATCTTCCTCTGCTCCTTCCTGGTGAGGAGGGAAAACACACTTTTAAACACTGACTCAGCTCCGTGTCTGCCGCGTGAAGATGTTAACGGCCTCCTCGTTGCCCTCGCTCCAGATGTTGAACCTCTTCGTGGCCGTCATTATGGACAATTTTGAGTACTTGACCAGAGACTCTTCCATTCTTGGGCCGCACCACCTGGACGAGTACGTAAGAATATGGGCCGAGTACGACCCTGCAGCCTGGTGAGTCTCCCTCACACACACACACACACACACACACACACACACACACACAGGCAGAACTCTGGCTAACTGTTGAACACAAACCCACATTTTAGGACAGCTGAATGTAAAGTTACTCGTAACCTTTGACTTTCTCCCCGTGGACACTGGCGGTGTGTCCTCCAAGAAGAGACAGAGTGGACATCGTAGCTGGAGAATGTTGTCCGGCTTTACTTTGTTCGTGCACAGGACAGATGAATGTAACCCTCTCCTCTCCCTCTTCTCCCCCGTGTTACTGTGTGAGTGCGTGGGAGCATGCAGGAGTGTCTCCCACCTTTATTAGTCGGTGTAAATAAATGCTCTCTTTTCCTCTCCTCTCTCTCTCACTTCTCTTTTCTTTATCATCTCTTATTTCTTTTGTCTCTTTATTCCCTTCTCTCTCCGTATTCTGTGTGTTTCCTTAACCTGAATTCACCTCCTTGTATCTTTCTTGCAGCGGGCGCATACATTATAAGGATATGTACAGTTTATTGCGAGTTATCTCCCCTCCTCTGGGCCTTGGCAAGAAATGCCCACATAGGGTGGCCTGCAAGGTTTGGACCAAACCCCTAAAGCACAAACTTAAATGCAACCTGCTCGCCTTTAAGAGACTGGAATGAATGTTGCTCTTTTTCACTCAAAAAGTCAACTTGAACTTTACAATTATTTGGTTTTGTTGCGTTTGCATTATTGAGTTGTTTCAGTCGCATTTCATCATTGTTTCATTTTACTTTGTGGGGGAGGGGTTCTGTTCTATACGCATTCTGACATGACGATGAGAATGTTTGGGACAATGCAGACAACTACACACACTCATACACACACACACGCACACCGATAGCGGTGTGTGAAGCATGAATGGTGCACTGCACTCGCTATTGTCTTCTGACTGAGCGCTGGAGAAATGACACGGGATTCAGTTTTAGTGTGAGCACATGAGCCGGACTGCGGTCAGCCATCTCGTTTTCTTTCTGCTTGCTGTTTGCCTGAGCAGAAAAGAGCAATGTGCATCGTTCTTGTCTGAGTTTAGGGTTTGGGAGGCGAGAAAGGGTCATGGTAGCGCGGAGGCATACACAGAGACGGCCTGGTCTGAGCAGCACCTCCACGGCCGGGTCCACCGGCGCTTTCTAACTTTGTAACATCCAGACTTGAGGCTCTGCGGGACGACTTACAGCTGATCTAACATTAAACCCAAACGGCTGTTTCCAGAAGCATTTGTGCTCCATTCGAAATGTAAACTTCTGGTTCATGAGTCTCTAAGTCACATGTTTCCAAAAGGTATGTCACTTTTAACTTTAAAGTCATCGCTTGTAGATATTTGGTGTTACTTTTGATTTAAACATAGCAGCTTTCAAAACTCGAGGCACCAATGGGACCGAGTGCGCAGACATCAAACATTTACAACAGGCTGCTAAAACAAACAACCGTCAAATGTTTAAAATATAAAATGTATCCTGATTTTATCCTAAAAAAATCCAAAATGGCCTGGCCAACACTGCTCTGTCTGTGGCTCTGGAGTGTGGGTAGGGAAGGAAAAGGGCAAGGTGTGTGTGTGTGCGTGCGTGTGTGTGTGTGGTTCGGTACAGGGACTCAGTAAAGATGAAAAGGTCTTGTGTCCACCTGGTTCCTCTTAAGAAACTAGTCTGCAGACGCTCTTGGGAAGAATAGCGTGTCATCTGCGTAGAGTTGTCTTTTTGGGATGCCTACGAAATGCTCGAGGGCGACTTATCTCTGCTACCTTTGCCTCTGTCTGACGCATCAGTTGGGTACAGGTGGGAAATGCAAACAGGGGAAGAGGCTTCAGACGTCGATGAGGTACCTCATATTCACACAGAAAGTTTCTACAAATTCCAGAGTATCCAATTGGGAATGCTTGGGCTTCTCCCAGGAGCATGTGCCAGGCTGGCAGTGAGCAGAGGATCCTGGTGGACACACAGCCTCAGAAACAGACTGCATTGACTGATCATTGTGACCTCTGCAGCGGTGCTTTTCTTTGCCTGCTGGAAGCCTCGCTGCCAGTTCTATCCGAGCGGCAAAAGAGGGCACAGAACAGAAAACAAGTCCAAATCCCCTTTTCACCTCGAATAGAACGGTTTTCAACAACTAACTAACTAACTAAACTAAACTGAACTAAATAACACCTCTTCCTCCTGCTCCGCCCCCTCCTCTACTCTCCGTTTACATGATGATAGAACCCACAGAACCTTGTGTTCATCCCTCTCTGACTCTCTCTCCTCTCGCCACAGTGACTAAAAAAAAAATAACCTTTGTGTATTTGTTTCCTCCCTCTTCCTCTCCTTTGTTGGTTTTTGTATTTTTTGTTCTCCTCGTGTATCCTCCTCCAAACACAACTTTGTATGTCCTCCCTCCCGCCCCGTCCCTCATTTATTTCTTTCGTTATCCCGTCGTCCGTCTACGTTTGTTCTGTCTGTGGCGTGTGTGTGTGTGTGTTTGTTGTGTGTGTGCGTGTGTGTTTGAATTGTGCGTGTCTGTGTGTTTGTGGCCACCCCAGCGGCCGGATCAGTTACACAGACATGTATCAGATGCTAAGACACATGTGTCCGCCGCTAGGCCTCGGGAAGAGGTGTCCCGCCCGGGTCGCCTATAAGGTAGACTCGCCCCCCACCGTACCCCCCCCTCCATCCCCCCAACCACCAGCCCACCTCCTCTCGCCTCTTCCCCCTCCCTTCATCCCTCTCCTTTCTACAATCTGCTCATCTTGAAACCTCCCCATCGCTGGGGAGGACTTCTCTCCTTTCATGTCATTCCACTTTCCTCCTCCTCCCCCCTCCTCCCCCCTCCCCCCTCCCCCCTCCTCCCAGCTGTGTTCTCCTCATTGTCCGTCAGTGGTGGTTGTGGTGGTGGTGGTGAGCGCTGTCCTCTCCTCTTTCTCTCCGACCGCGGGGATGGAGGGATGGGCTTTTGTCGTGCAGTGAAGTGAAGTGATAGTGGAGTTGCAGTCAGTCCTCTTTTTTCTTTTTAATTTTCCTCCCAGTCAGGCCGCAGGAGCAAGGGAACAGAGGAAGCTTTGCTAGTCCTTCTGCAACCTGCACGGACGCATACGACATCCACACACCCACAATCCACCCCGACAACAGAACAAAGATCCCTTCAGCATTTTGATGGATAGGCGCATCCTTTAGTAAACGGAAGCTTGATTATTGTAGATTCTTAAAGACTTTGCATTTAAATTCCTGCACAGCGTGTAA
This sequence comes from Lagocephalus sceleratus, assembly GCA_911728415.1. Taxonomy (NCBI): domain Eukaryota; kingdom Metazoa; phylum Chordata; class Actinopteri; order Tetraodontiformes; family Tetraodontidae; genus Lagocephalus; species Lagocephalus sceleratus. Next base: position 458,215 of record CAJVRN010000230.1, on the reverse strand, counting down.
GTTTTCTGGAGCGCTTCTGTCATGTACAGTAACTGAAGGTTTTCAGCATCCAGAAAATTGTGTTTTGTATTTTTCTGAAGGGAGGCTCAGGTTCTGCTTTAAAACTACCTTTAAAAATCTAGCAGCGAGTAACATTTAAGACCATGATATTGTACCTTAAGGACCACATTCACACGGTGCTGACTATGATGCTTACGATGCGGGTACAGAAGGACCGGCAGGTGTCCCTGTCTTCAGTCCTCTGCGTCTCTTATTCCTGTGGATGACACTGTAGCACACACACACCAACATGCTGACATTCATACACAAATTCTGCACTAATGAATATGAAAAAAAAAAAACACAGGATAGTTTTTGCCCCTTTGGAGAGTTTCTGTTTCAAAGATGGTTCTGTAACGTCCAAGGGTCTTTGCTTCTCTTTGTGCCACAGACCACCAGTAAAGGCTCATATCAGCATCTCTGTCTCATTGTCCTCTTGATCTCTCATCCCCTGTGCTCTCAACCCTTTTCATCACTCTGTCTTTTGTATTGACTCCAGGTTCTCTGAAACGTCCTTAAAATTATGTTTTAGGTGCAAAAGAATATTAATTCTAATGTTCTTATTTATTTTCTTATTATTCTTATTTATCAGTTAATCTTTATACACAGAAGAAGAAATAATCTAAAAAAAAACCAGGAAAAATCAAAAATAGACTTGCATATGCGTTCTGAAAACAGCACATGTGGTAGAACAGATGCTATAAATCCCTCAAAACAAACAAAAACCAAATGCACAACTTAAATATTCCTCTGCTGTTGCTTCTGAAAGGTTCAGTGCTTCAATTTCTGCAGAGATTTTTGTCACCAAAATGGTAGATATGCCAGTTCAGACAGTATATAATCACAATAAATCATTTACATTGTTATGTTCAGTGTAATACTCAACAAAAGTGGGTTAACATACCAGAAGGCATCTTTGATGGGAAGTCACTACCAGATGTTTTATCTAAAGGTCTTGGGACTTGAGGGTTTAATCAGTCCTATTTTTGTTATATTTCATTGTTCACTTGTTAAGAATGTCATGTTAGAGCCATTTGAGTCTTTATTTTAACAAATGATCTTGACTTGAATGCCTCTTTGATTCTAGGCACTTAATATCAAACCTGGAAGTCTTACTTTTATTATCTTTCTTCATAATCTCACCACCACCTCCCCAAATAATGAAGCTTGTTTATGCAAGTTTTTAAGCTTTAAAGGTTGAGTATTAAACTCCTTTTCTGTGAGTTATCACAGTTTCCCCATATCTAAATGAAATGTTAGCAACGTACTTTGGCCAAAATATCGAAGGTCAGTTGAACTCTAAACACACCAGTTTCCCAGCTCTGCTCAGAACGATCTATCTATCATATTTTCCCCGCCCACAGACACGTGCTTCCTCTCGAGAGGACAGCTCCATGTGGATCCTTGCACAGGTAGCTGTGGTTGTATGGGAGGAGTTACCCAGTATGAGGGCGGGGCTATTCAAGTCAACTGTTATGCAACAGTAGGGCGGAAGTGCAAATCGGACCATTTAGAGACACGTTTATAGATTATGGCAGTTTACTGAACATTGAATTAGTTGTCAAAACTGACAATTACGGGGTGGGGAGGCAATGTGAATACACAAATATATGGAGAAAAGCACTGAAAAAGGGGGTTTTGCTTAATATGCTCCCTTAATGGTGTCATCAGCAGCATTACTGCTGGAAAAACTTCGTGAATCTTTAATGTCACAAACTAATGAGACCACCAAGCTTTGTTGTTTGATGACTTGGGGGTGAAAACAACCTTCTTTTCTTATCTCCTCCTCCTCTGCTCAGTCTTCCCCTCCACCTAAACCTCCTCCTGTTTCTCTTTTACCATCCACATCCACTTGTCTTTTTTCCATCTGAGTCCATCATCACCCGTTTATGGTGACTCTGACTCTGCATCAGCTCTGCTCTCTGTTCTTTTTCTGATTTCTTGTCAGAAATTCAACCTGTAATGGCACTTCAACGACCCCCAGTACATACCTCAACCGTCAGGCTCTGCTCATCAGTACAGTCGCTGCTCCATAAATCTGAAAATCCTCTTTCTTTTGTCTGAATAGAGCAGGAAAAGTGAGAGGTCTTGAAGGGTTTTGAGGACCTCCTCTGTAACAGACAGTTGACCCTCATGGTAGCTGGAGAAGTAGCTGCTTTGCATCTTGATTAAGTTAAATTGACCTCTTAGATGTCAGTCTTGTTTTTAGTCTTCGTCTTTATCTTTTGTCTCAATCTGTAACTTCCAGCCTCTCTTTCTTTTCTTTGTATCTTTACACAGATCCTCTTTCTTTCTCTTTCCCCCCCTCTCAATTAAAACCTAAGAAATTACTCTTTCTTCTCTGCATATTTTCACACTCCTCCTCTCTTTCATTCTTGTCCTCCCTTTTTATCTGTAACTACATCTTCTAACCAAATCTAGTTTAACTCGACTAACTGCTGACCCCACCATCTGTCCCCTTTGACAGTATTTCCCCTGTCTTTCCCCTTTACGACCACAAATATAAAGTCTGGTTGGTCCAAAACAAAAACAGGACATCAGTCATCTCTTTTTGACCTTATTTATTATTTTTGTTTCTTCTTTCAGGGAGTGCCACAAGTCTAATACTCTCTAACTCTGACAACCCCTTAAGACACTGCACCCGTTTGGCATTGAGAGAGATCTTGACTTCAGATATAAATGCTACAATCACCGTAAAATTTGGCTTTAGTTCAGGGAGCAATGACTAAAAAACCGCAAAAGAATGTGAAATTAGGCGTTCTGATAGCCGGACTAATCCAGTCGCATTGATGATACTCTCTTTGTGCGGATGCACGGCTGCTTGTCTTGTGAATTTGGGTTTTGGGGGGAATATAGAGGGCTTAGAAGGTGGGATGAGTTGGGAAACAACTATTGGGAGCGAAGTCAAGGCCTGTTGCATGCTCCGTGTGTCTGGGTTTGTGGGAGTTCCCTCGGGGTTGTTGTGTGTTGTTGCATGCAGTCACACGATGTTGCATGGCTATGGGCATCACTGAGCCTGCCTGCTGCCTGCGGAGCGCTGTCGATGTCAGATGATGCCCTCTGCCTGTCGCGCACATGGCTTTGGGCATGCCCGACACTCATACACACTCAGGAACACGAGCACGTGCACACCCCCCACCGTCATTGTACAGCCGTGCCTGCTATCGTCAGTGCCCAACGCTCATGTTCAGAGGTATACCCAATGGATGCCAGCTGAATGGGATAGGACCGGCGGGCGGCCCGGCCCTGCTTGTTTTGTTCTATCCGCTGGCCTTTCCATTGGTTTTACCTGGTTTATACAAGTGTAGTCAGGGAACCTCCTTACAGGTAGGGGGAGCTCTATCGCAGAGGCCTTAGAACAACAGCAATCTCCTGAAAGTTTGCATAATTCCTCCATTGATACTGTGAGTGTTCGCAAACTCTTTTGTCTCCAGAGGACTCCAATTAAGTGCCCTTAATTGCAGTCTGCAAATACTTGTGTGTAAATGGGCAGGGAGGGGTGTGGGGGTGGGGTGACAGGGGCGTGTTTGTGTGGGTGGCGGGGTGGTGAAGGGTCAGTGTGTGTGTCCTGTTTATATATACATGTATGTGTGATGTGTAAATGCACTAATGCATTCACACATTTAGGGAACATGGGCACAGGTTGGGTCGGAAGCTACTCTGGCTCCGAGTGTTCTTCCTTGTGGTTCACGGCTCTCACAGTTGCTTAGCAGCAGATGGCCCCTCATTGGATAACTGTGCAGTCTTGTAGAGTATCTTTGGAAAAGCAGGAGATGCAGTTACACATGCGTTTGCTCTGTCCTTGAGCAAATGCTCTTGAATTAATCAAACGTGCATTATTTCATGAGCTAATATTTATCTGAGGATTTCATGACTCCTTGAAATTTACTGATACAGATGATTAAATCAGACGTTTTGAAACACAAACACCTCAGTTCGTCCTGACATGGCTGTTGTCTATGGAGCTCTCTCAACCCTGGCCCCGTCCCCTCACCCCGCCCCCCCTCCTGGAGATTCAGGAACAGCGCGCCTGTTCCAGGAAGCCTTCCTCACGCTCTCACCCTGACTGGCTCTCCACAGAGGCTGCTCCGGATGGACCTGCCGGTTGCCGACGACAACACGGTGCACTTTAACTCGACCCTCATGGCTCTGATCCGAACAGCCCTTGACATAAAGATCGCCAAGGGTGAGGCTGGAGTTCTGTTCATCTCGCATACTTGGTTGATCAGAAATGTTTTTGCAAGTGTGAAACGTCTGCCTCCTCTGACTCTCCTCCCTTTGTGTTTTGGGTGGATGTGAACGTTGGTTGGTATTTAAATGACTCCCACCTTAACTTTACCTTGTGTGTACCTTGTGTGTTAACGGCTGTGCGGTGTTTGTGTGTGAACGTCGGGTGGTGGGGGCTACTCAGGCGGTGCAGACAAGCACCAGATGGATGCAGAGCTGAGGAAGGAGATGATGGCCATTTGGCCCAATCTATCGCAGAAGTCTCTGGACCAGCTGGTGACGCCACACAAGGGTAAGCTGCAGGAAGAGGGGGGCATAGTGATGTGCGTGTGTCCCATCATCTCACCAAGAGGACAGCTTCCCCCAGCCAGTGTCATTCACTGCTTTGCATCTCCTGATCAGGACACAACAGCAGGAACACACGGAGCTTAGGTCAACACACACACACACACACACACACACACACACACACACACACACACACAGAGCACATCCAGACATTCAGTATTACACTCTAAACGCAATTTATCCCCAAGCAGCACAAAGCTGATGTTACTTTATGTCTGATAAAAACCTGCTGCTGACTCAAGTGTCCCATCTCCTGGTGCACCTCTGGGTCCACTTGTGTAGCTGCATATCTCCTACTTGAGCACTGCAGAGCCACACAGTCGCAGATAAAGCTAACTTACTGGTCCAGTGTGGACTCCAGTTATTCAGCTCTCCTTTAAAGCTTTTGCCACAGCTCACACAGCAGAACGCACGACTCAGTCAGTCCGTCCTGGTATCAGGGGGTGCCTGCTATAGAATATCCTCTATAGAAGTCTTTTCACTACAGAAAGATTTGAATAACAAATATCAGTTTCAGGGAGATCCTTTAGATTATTAAACAGTCTAGACTTATAAGGCATGTTTTGTATATTTGTAAGTAAATTAATGTCCTCTGATAAGGCATGACCTCTATATATATTTGTTATTGTGTTTTATTATTGTATTCATTATTAATATGCGTAGTCGTATCGTATTAGAGTGTTCTTATTATGGATGAGCTTGTTGATGAGGATCCTGTGGCTGCGACACCATCTTAAAGGCTTATTCATTTATTTAATGTCTAAAACAAAGCTCAGACTTTTTCTTATTCTCCCCCCTGAAACTCTGGGGATAAATCCAGAGTTCCAAGAAAAAACCTGAACTCCTGTTTTCCACAAATCATTTGACAGCAGTGCCAGTGTTTTCAGTGAGGTGGCTTCCTGGCCCGTCAGGTAGAAAAGAGCAAGGTTTTGAAACAGTTACTTGATACTAACGGAGTGCTAAGATCTGACTGTGAAAAGACTGATGCCTTTGTTATGTAAGTAATCGTCCAGTGTTGTGATGTTGTACTGTATATCTATATTTGCACCAGTGATTGAGCACGTCTCCATTCAGCCACTGCCTACAGTGCAGGTGTGTGTGTTGATTCATTCACGCTGTATTTCCGCTTGTGCTTCAACAGGGATCCTTCGTGTAGGAGCACGCATTTGATTTATCCACCTCTCCTAATATACCACTCTGAACATGTTTGTTGTAAATTATACATTATTAGATGATATTTCTTTAACTGAGGGGAACTATGAAATCATTTACTGATGATAAAATTGTTCCCTGTTTGGAGAACTGTGCCGATCGCTGGTGTGTCCTGCATGATGTTGTGAATACTTTGGTGTCTGTGTCCCTCCCCCCACACCCCCCACGGCTCAGGGTCCCATACCACTCGGGTCTAATCTTGCAGGGTAACTTGTCATTTTCTCAGCAGCCACAGACTTGACAGTCGGCAAAATCTACGCCGCCATGATGATCATGGAGTACTACCGGCAGAGCAAGACGAAAAAGCTGCAGGCCATGCGGGAGGAACAGGTAGAACTTCCCCTGATGCAAAAATCGAAACCTGTACCTGCACCCCCCCTCTTCTTTCGATCAACCCCTCCCCTTGACCGTGGTTCCGGCCGTTGGTTGACGGTGTAAAGCTGACCTTCTGGATTTTGGGGCTGTTAGTGTTCAGAATGATGACAATGAGAATACCGCATGGCCTCATATATTTTGTTCCCTGTCAGTACTCTTTCCCCTCTGTTGGTGAAAACCTCTGAGATGCACTCGCTCCCCCGTCTCTTACGCTCCACATCGTGTATGTGAGGAAACGGCTCTCCAGTCATGTGTTTCAAGTTCATGTGACAGACTGCATCAACTTTCATCCCATGCAGTTAATACTGATGAAAACAGTGGTCACATGACCTCCTTATCGTTGTTTCACTCATTCTCATTTACACTTACTAGCTGATACCACCTATAAAAGCATCTCCCAGTTAAAGTGACCGATGTGAGTCCAGATGTTATTGGCAGAGGAGAGGCCTTGTTCCACATGAGGGTGGCTGCTTCTCAGTACCTCATTAAAATGATTGGACCGTATGGACAGAGCTGTGGTAGGAATGAAGGTAACGCTTTCAGAAAGAACGTCTTTGTTCTTGTGCATCAGTGGATTTTTCTTCCTCTCCCTGGTCTGTTTTCATTTGTGTCCATTTGTTTGTGTTCAGGGTCCAATCAGACAGCTGTTCTCCTCGTCCCCATTTCTGTCTTCCATCTTTCCTTCTGGTCCATTTACCCCTCCAGGATTAAGCTATCGCTCTCTGCTCATCAACCTGAGTGAAGGTTCCTCACCGTCACACTGTTTTCATCAGAACCTGTCTGCTGTAAGGGTTTGGTCATGGATGGTCTCAGGACACATCCCTGAGTCAGACGAGCCTGACCACGCGATTCTGCTGCAGCCCCTTCACGGGCCGCCCCATCACCTCTGGGTTCTTCACCAAATGCACAGCTTTTCCCAAGAGGGGCAATAAACCTTTAGTTTTCATGTTTTGATCCTTTGACCCAAACGCAAGGGTCATAATAGAAGCCACTTGAGCCTTCTGTCCAGAGTTTAGTGTTTTTTTTCTCTTTTAAAAACCTCCAGACTTGATACAAGAAGAACCATTCCTTTAAGCTCTCTGGGGAGATTTTCATTACCCACCATCCTTGAGGAGGAAACCTGCCTGGTCTGATAATCTGTTTGTGTGTGTGTCCTCGAAAACTGCAGATTGAACCAAATGTTGTTAAATATTAATAGTCAAAAATACTTATTATTTTTGATTCTGTGTTTCCTGAAGATTGTGCTCTGCTCTGAGTTTTCACGTAAATATATCCATCGTGATGAATCTGAGATCTGCCATCCGTTCTCGGGTGACATAAACGAACACTGATGCAGACCCGCGGTGTTCACGTGAACACCCGTTCAGTATGTTCAGATCTCAGATCGATAGTCTGTCAAACTTGACCCTGAAGACCTCCCGCCATGTGCTTGCTGATGGCGCCCCCACGTGGGAGCATGCTGCGAGTGCATCCTGTGTCTTGTGACCCCCCCCGAGTGTGCCTGATACCAGCCTGCAGGCCATGTCGTGTATCTCACACAGAACCGAACGCCATTAATGTTTCAGCGCATGGAGCCGCCCCCTGAGGGAGGGGGGACAGAAGAGCAGCCGGGCCAGGGCCTGAACGGCCTCCCCAACACCCAGCAGGACCTCAACAGCATGTGAGTGGGGCCTGGTTGGACACCGCTGTCTCATCTGTGACCTGCTCACTCTTGTGTGTGTGTGTGTGTGTGTGGGGTGGGGGGCAGACCTCCCGAGGGTGGGATGTCTGAGAGCCAGTCGTGGGTGACGGCCAAACCCCAGGAGATGTTCCCCGAGACGGGCAACTGGAGCCCGGACCGACCCTACGCCGATGATCTCCACGACAACCGTCACAACCCGCAGGTACGAGCATCCACCCGGGCCCAGCCGTGCCCCCCCCCCCACCCCCGCACCCCCACCCAGTGAGGATGTGGACCTGCAGGTCCTGGTCACTCAAGGCCCCCCTGAGCCACACGTGAAGGTCTCGACCTCTG
>CAJVRN010000230.1:422500-445000 GCA_911728415.1 Lagocephalus sceleratus | reverse complement strand
ATCACCAAAAAATTGGGAAAATTTGTATATTGTGTCCAAGGACCACATTCTTAGAGTCACATGGTGCTACTGTTTGACCCAGGTGGGATATGGTCCACCAGGAGATGCTGGACAGACATGAATATATCAACGTCGCGTATTTGTTAAACTCATGGCGGGTGTGTGACTCACTGTATTCTTTATCTCCTGCCCCCCTCTCTCCTGTGCCGTTGCTCTTCCCCGGGCTCTGTCCTTCCTTCCCCTCAGACCATCACGGACACCAGCCCCATGCGCCGCTCCACCTCCAGCCTGGTCCACGGGCGCTCGGGCCGCGGCGTGAGGCTGGACGACTACTCTCTGGAGAGGGTGGTGTCCGAGGAGGGGAGACACGGAGGGGGACGGAGACACCGGGACAGGAGCCACCGCGCCTCTCAGCGCTCACTCACCAGATACACCGACGCAGACACAGGTGAGTCATGTACATCCGAAGAACGTCCAGTTAATCCTCTGCTCGTGTGACGTTATCGTTTCCTCTTCACGTCTTAGCCCAAAGAAGCTCTTGACTGAAGACCGTGGAAGCCAATAACCCACTTCATCAATCACTCCAAATTAAAATTTCCTGCTTGAGTTATAACTAAAATATAATGTTGCAATGAATCTCCATCTAATAATCTCTAATCTCATTCATTCCACTTGTATCTGAAGACGCCTTTAATCTGAGTGATGGCCCTGTACTGACTCGCTGGTGATTTGAATGCATTGCGTGATGTTTCTTTTCTTGCTCTGTGAGAGTTTTACTTTATTCTATTTCATTAATTGAAGCAAGCTTATTTGCAAATGTTATCTGAGACGTCTCCTCGATAGGCCTGGGCACAGACCTCAGCACCACCACGCAGTCAGGTGACCTTCCGCCCAAAGAGCGCGAGCGGGACCGCGGCCGGACCAAGGACCGTCGCCACCACCACCACCACCACCACCACCACCACAGCTCCATGGACAAGGAACGGTATGGTCCCGATCGCCATGACTACAGCCACAGGCACCCCCATGACCGCCACTGGTCCCGCTCCCCGAGCGAGGGCCCCGATGGACGAGGACACCGGCAGGTGGGTTCCAGACACAGAGCGAGATGTTCCACAGGGGTACCTCAAAGTGAGACCTTCACAAACACGACACTGGAACTAACCTCCTCCTTTAGCGCCCATCAGACCTGTTTACCCAGTGAAGAGTTTACATCCAGTCATACACCTACTTATGGATTTCAACCTCTCTTTTTGTGTTATTCTTTTTTTTTTTCTTTATCACGTTTTTTCTCCATGTCCATTTTTCTTCGATGTGACATGTGGCTTCTTTGTGTCAATTTTTTGCCTCATCACTGTTTTTTGAATGATTTTCAATGGATATCTACCTACCTATCTATCTACCTGACCTTCTATCTTTCTATCTATCTACCTGTCTATCTACCTACCTGTCGATCTGTCTGTCTGTCTGTCACCATTCTGCTCTGGTCTGTTGTTGTTGTGGTGCATTTTGATTTTCCTTGTTTACATTTTGCTGTAGGGCAGTAGTTCAGTGAGCGGCAGCCCGGTCCCCTCCACCTCGGGGACCAGCACTCCACGAAGAGGCCGTCGCCAGCTACCCCAGACCCCCGCCGTCCCGCGCCCGCACGTCACCTACTCCCCTGCGGTCCGAAAGCCCGGCTACGGCCCCGGGGGGCCGGGTCGACTCCGCTCGCCCTCCCCCAGACAGTTCTCCCCGCCGGACCACGACAGGGGCTACCACCACCGCCCCCCGTCACGCCAGGCCTCTCCGCACCACGGGGGCTCCTCGTCCCGGCACGGTTCACCGCGCTCTCCGCGGCACCAGTCCCCGCGCTCGCCTCTCCACGGCTCGCCGAGGTCCCCTCATCGAGCCCGCTGGAGCGGGCCCCCCCCCGGGGACAGCCTGGAGGGAGACGGACCCTTCTACGAGCGTGACTATGAGTACGAGCGGCACCACGAGCCCCCCGCGTACGAGCAAAGCCTCTCTCACGGCAACCCCCATCCGCACGGGAACCCCCACCCTCACCCGCGCTCGCCGAGGACTGCCCGCCACGGGCCCCCTCTGCCCCCCCACCCGCACCCACGCAGGGTGCCCAACGGCTACCGCTCGTCGTCGCCTTCTCCGCACCGCCGGGGGCCTCCGGGGGCGCCGCCCCACCCTCACCACCGCCCCGCCCACGCCAGAGGCCCCCGCAAGGGCCTGCACGAACCTTACAGTGAGACGGACGAGGACGACTGGTGCTAGCAGCCGTTGTGGGGCGAGGGACGAGGGACAAGAGGAGGCAACCCGCAGCCGCCAGTGCCCCGGCCTTGCCGGTGTGGACTCCTGATGAACACGAACCGAGTACCCCACGACCCCCGACTCTCCCCCTCGGCCTTCAGACTCTGTACGAGAGCCGCGGGCAGCGGGGTAACGGCGTGAGCGCTGAATATAGTCATTGATAACGTTACGCAAGACTCTGAGGAGCGCCGGAAGAGACACAAAGCCAACAAGGGCAAGGCCCCGGCACGGTGACCCCCCTCAGAGGTCCCAGAATATCAGAATTCTACACCTGGCCCACAAAGCCGGGCAAGAGAGAGGCGTGGGAACTGCGGAGCGAGGGAGGAGCATGCCAAAACCCCGTGGATTCTTGTATTTATGAGGCCTAAAAGTATTTCTCCCAGACCGTTGTGTTGACTGGTTGGTCCCGTCTGATGTGTTGCTGACCAGTGTGCTGATATTAAAAGCCAGAGTCGACTGCTTTGACTCTACATTTAAAGAAAAAAAAAATACTTACAAAAAAAAAAAAAAAAAAGCCAGGACTCCAAGCCAAGCTATGCCTCCAGGAAAAATCAAACTTGAACAATGAGGAACAAAAACGAACAAAAAAAAAAAAAAAAAGGGAGAACAACCACTCTAACCTTTTTTTTTTTCCCTTTCCAAGGGACAGAACCAGGAAGCTCCGCCTATACTGCAAAAACCAGCCGATCACGGTGCTGGCTGATATTTGATGAGTTTTATCATCTCTGTTTACTGTTAAAGACTCACCTAATGCTGATGGGACCGGTGTGACATCACTTCCTGTCCGGCTGTGGCGGTCTCAGTGGAAGGTGGACCGGGGACGGCGAGGAGGGGGGGGACGCACCCTCAGGTAACTGGAGAGGGAAGTCGGACACTTTGTCGAGCCTCTTCCTCCTCAGTTACCCGGCCCGGTAGCACGAGGTGAGGGGGGTGGTGGTGGGGGCGACCTGACAGGAAATGACATCACACCGCCGAACGGGGCGGAGTAGAGAAAAGGAGGGACGGGGGAAAAGACTAATTTCTTCAGTATTTCTTCTTCGATTGCTTCTCCTTCTTGTTCTTGGGACATTGGAGCTTGGTTCTTCTGTTGCACTCGCTCAGCCTCCTTTGACCTTTTTCCAAAAATTTGATGGAAACCTGCATGATCGATTAAACGCATCCTAGAGAGGAGGTCCCACCGGTGTGGGCGGGACCTGCGGGCTTTGTAGGAAAACTTTGCATTTAGGTTTTAAAATAGAAGTTCTCTTCTTTCCGACCCTCCCTCTCTCACATATCAGACCTTCTTTACATTTTACCTGAATCTGTTTTCGACGCTTTTCTTTGTCCGCGCCGGCTCGATTCAGACGCTGTTTCTGAAACCTTTTGAAACGGGAACCGTTGCAAAGACGCCGAGCGGGTTTACCCGACAGACGAGAGGGAGAATTGGTGGAAAGAAGGGGACTCCTGCCACTCTTTATTTACTATTGTCGGTTATGATAGTCTTATTAATAATGATATAAATGTCAATGCAAAACGACAATGATGATGATGATTGGTGGATTGATTGATTGATTGATTGATTGATAGAACTGTTTCTGTAGGTTTGTTGTCATGTTATTTACAGTTTAAGTATGCTCTGTCCATGTTGCTTACATCTTTTATGTCGTCCGCGACCCCCACCCCCCCAAAGTGAAGTTTACCGGGTTCCCGATGGCCTTCCGCAAAATCTCTTGGGCCCCGAAGGCTTCGGAACAATCACTTAGCAGCGTTGCGTGTTGTAACGCAACTCTTAAAATACACTCTCCGGAATGGTAACGGACCTTCGGCGCGCGGCTTTTTGTTCTTTGGGTCGCTCGACCCAAGGGCTAAGAATTAGAGCCAGTGATGGATCAGATCCTCGAGACCTCGGTGTCGATCTTCCACTGTGGTCGAATTCTTCCGCCTGCAGCCAGAAATGTTGACTTTCCCTCCGTCCGTTCTGAGTCTTGGTGACAGCAGCAGTGACAGCGCGGCGGAGGCGCAGTGTTGAAGCCAGTGTTGGGTGGAGTTCCCTCGTTTGGCCACCAGGGGCAGCATACCCCCCCCATCTTCAGGTGGGCGCGGCCGCGGGGCCACGTCCGGGGGTTCCAGACCTGGACCAAACGCTCCTGTCTGCTTGTGACGTATCGCCGAACCGGCGTAGCCCCGAAGATGCTGTTCGTGTCCGTCCGTCCGCCCCCTCTTTCTGCCTGTGCCAATGCTGATCCCCCTCTCAGGTGTGACCCCACAGAGAACAATCACCACGATCGCCAGTCCGCCCGTGCGAGGTCGTAGCAAAGCTGAACCCCCCCCCTGCCAAAAACCCATCTCAGTATCCGCCAACCTCTCTTTAGTTCCATCGGCCTCCTTGCGGGAGGGCGACGCTGCAGATATCGTAGAAAGGGATCTTGGTTTACATCCTTTTGGTTCTGAGGGACAGCAGTTATTGAATAGTCATTAACTCTAGTTCAATAAAGTAGAGGTAAATATAGCTGATCAACACATAAACTCCAGACATGCTTCAGTAGTTGTAGTCGTAGGTAACGGTGAAATTAGAGGTTCAGATGATTATTTCCGACATGGTTCAGGCTCATGACTCCATAAGTCCCAGGAGCCGGAGGCGAGTCCGCCCCTCCTGCCGTGACTCTATGCAGACCTCATCGATTTCCTCAGAGTGTTAGCGGAGAACCTGCAACCTTCCGGAGCTGCGACCGGGTCATCGAGGAACGGGGCTCCTTGACCCGAGACAACGTGAAGAACGTAACAACGGTGTGCTCGCGCCACTCGACATCACACCCCATCCTGAAACCTTTTCTACCACACCCCCCCCCCAGCCCCCCCCACCTGCCTCCGGATGAAGTAGTTGAGCTTAGAATTGCGAAGACGAGGGGGAGGGGCTTGTTTTTGTTCGTAAAAGGAGTCGGGGGGGGGCACGAACCTGTAAACCTCTCATCTCCCATTAAGAGAGGAAAGGGCGCCCCCCCCCCGCAGAGCCTCAGTGCCTTCTGTGTCGCATCCTCCACCATCAGCCGCTCCCATCGGGCCCCTCGCACCTTTTGTAGTCGAGATCAACCACGCTGCGCCTTAAACGTCGAGCCCCCGCCAGCACGGAGGCGGGAAGAGCAGCGATCGTCGTCTCGACGAGGCGACGTTTTTTTGGGGGGGGGTTTTTTGACAAATCGTGCTGGCGGCGAGCTGTCGCGCTCGGCTCCACTTCCTGCTGGGAGGGGCATCGTCCGCCCGCCCCCGCCCCCGGACAGGTCAAGGGTCCAGTTTCAGGCAGTGAGAAGTTTACAGATGTTGCATGCTTACTTCTCAGGTCCTCGTAGAGTAGCCGGGTGGGTCCGCCACGCGGGGAGGGAGTCCTCGGCTCGGGGGGGCGCCGCCCGTCAGCCCCGGGGGTCGAGATGTTGTGCGGTCGTGCCCTGGGAACGGCGCCAGACGTGTTGACTCCGCCCCTCTTCTCCCGCTAACCCGTCCGTCATTTCCCGCCACGCCATCAGCAGCCTGCCGACGCCATTTTGGCTCCACGACACCACGCGCTCGTCCGGAATTGTAACGGCAGATCCAAAATGGCCGACACGCGACGCTGCTCTTGTGGAGAAGCGTGTTTGCATGTGAACGAATCCCGTCTTTTTGGGGATGCGGCGAACATTTGGGCTTTTTTTTTCTTTCGTCCTTCGGCTGTCTGTTTCGCCGACTGCTCGGACAGCCTGGGGGGGGTCTCCTCAGTCGTCGCTGTGCTCCGCGGCTGCTTTGTCCGAACCATTTTCTTCGTAAGGGGACGATGGATAGAGCTAACGCACCGACCCATCCATTCAGTCGACAGTGAAATCGAACCTTTGGGTCAGACGTGAGGCAACGTGTCGACAAAAACATGAATAAGGGCTCTCTCTGTAAAAACAACAAAAAAACCAAGACACAGTGGGTTCTAATGTATAGTAGTGCTGCCAAAAGTTGTGCTTATGTAGCTGAAGCCACGCCGTGGTTCTCCCTCCTTTTGTACAGCACTCGATGTGTGCATGTGTGTGTGCGTGTAGGGGGGGTAAGGAGAGGTGACAACGGCGTCACGGGTGGGGGGGGGCAGTCGCTCGGGGTGGAGTCGGGCAGCAGTCGAGGTTCGCGGCGATGCCAACACACAATTTCACAAAGGCACTGGGCCATTTCCTCGCCATCACGTCATCCATTGGTCCTGTTCGAGGGGGGGCGGGGGCTACCGCTGCAACAGAGACTCCCTGATGTGTGTGTGTGTTTAGGTGAATGTGTGTGTGTTCAGACTTTTGATCCATCCGTCATACCTTCAGTGATTAATCAAATAATCAACACTAAGAATTTATTACAATGGCTTATAGTATTATTTAAAAGATGCAAATGGTCATAAATAATGTATTTTTTAGCTGTTGAGGACTATAATTGCAAATTCATAAATAAAAATGAGGGGGGGGGTCTGTAATCAGTATTTCTAGTCAATTAAAACTAAGTTAAAGTTAAAATATTACAAAAACTGAAAGGAAAAGTGGGGATTGAATGTAACAATGATTAATTGATTAATGATTTCTGCAGCTTGTGTGTGTGAGGGAACTTGCATGTTTGTACATTTAAAAGTGTGTGCGTGTGTGAGCGCGTGTGCTGTGTGTGCGTGTCCTGACACCATCAGCTACAGTAGGTAACCCTCAGTGCCTTACACTGTGCAGGACACGACGATGACCTCTCCCTCTGAGACAATCAGAGCGCACACACACACTGACCTTAACGTCACCTCCATCACCATCACCCTCGCCCTCCAGCCTCGCCCGCTTCCTCTGGGCGGGCGAGGCTGGAGGGCGATCCGTAGCTACCCGTGTCATCTGCACTCACCCTGTTGTCTTCTGTTGTACATTTTTGGCTCTGTCATTGTGTATATAACCCATAAACTTTCTGGAAAAACTCCTGTTGTTCTGCTCACCTCATTTTTCACCCTCGCTCATTGCGCCTGTAGTTCCGCTCGTGGACGCGGGGCGGCGCTGCTGAGCTGCCGGCGTCGCCCCACCTGAAGGTTGAACGGGTTCACGCTTGTGTGGGTGTTCATGGACGTCTGGTCTGGAATGTGTGCGCGTCCTTCATCTCCTATGGCAAGTGTACTGATGTGTGCACCTTTGTTCGGATTAATCCCCGGAATTAATCATCAACGCATTAATCCTTATATTTTATTTATATTATATTTTAATCTTATATTTTAATCCTCATATTTTTTTTAGAACAACACGTTTCTTGAGTAATTTTACTGTTTTGTTTTATATATTTCGGCGAAGACAACTGTGGCAAGAAAAAAAAGGCATTTAAACGGGACGAAATCATTCAAAGGTGATGATGTCGAACGATTAATCCTCTGCAAATTTGCACCAAATCAGACAGAAATGGGAGGAGAAACCAGTAATTCTTGTTAATAACACTTGGTAATCCGGATTAAGTGGCATCTGATGGGATGATTTCAAGTAAAACAGAGTGTGCTCGTGGAAAAAAGTGTGATTTCATCAGCTCAAAAGGAGCCTTTGTTTCAGAGGAAGTGTGAAAGTTTGAGACATCAAGCGGTACCATCAGTACTCACCACCAGGTGCGGTACCATCAGTACTCACCACCAGGTGCCACTAAATCCGACACGTTCATCGATTTCAGCCGTAAAGTATCCAAATACTCGGCCCTTTAGACTCAGTGTTTCTCAGTGTTGATTTACAGTAAATGGATCCGGTCTCCTGTTGTAGCCATAGCAACCCTCAAGGTCCCCCCTCTCTGTTTCCGTCTGCCTCCGTTTGTTCCATCCATCACCATCAGCACCTTTGGAGACCAGAGATCCGCCGACGTCAGCGCCTCGGGAGCTGCGGGCGGATCGCCCCCCCAACACGTTTCAGCAAATGTGGCAAAGCGGGAGAATCCTCCCAGAGGTTCCAGTAGGGTCTGGAGTTGAGGGCAAAGGTCGAACATCACGTGAGCCCTCGGTACAGATGAGGAACATCTCGTCTTGTGGAGTGTTCGCAGTGACGTTCGCTTCAAAAGAACACAGTTTTAGTGTCTTTTCCCAAAGTGTGAATGAAATGTGTTGGGGGGGGGTCTCTAAAGCAGCTATACACCATCCCTTCAGTCACAGTGCAAACCATCCAACGCCCGACCCAGTAGAACCAGAACCAGTGCCACAGTAGAAAAACCATACAGGATTCACTCAGCAAGACGAGGAGAAAACACTAACCATACATGGCAGTTCAACATAAAAGAGAAGTATTTAATTACAGATTTGCATGTGCAATGTGCATGCCACTATGTGGGGTAACAAGTCAACTTCAGGAATTTAAAAAAAAATAAATATAAAGAAAAAAGTATATATATGTAAAAATATATATAGAGATAGATGTTTTTAAGAGCAACGTGTTTCCTTTTTTTCTTCTATTTTTAAGAGCAAAAAAAAATTAATAAAAAACGAATAAAAAAATAAAAATAAATCTTCATTTAAAAATGGAAATGACTTTGGTGATGAAATCAAAGAATGTTTGTTTGTTATATTTGCCAGTTATTTCACGGGGGAAATCACGGGGGGGCGAGGATAGATGACACTTAAACATTACAAAAAAAGAGGAGAAAATGTTTTAAAAAGGGGGAGAAAGAACACAAAAACCTTTTCCTGGATGATGAAAACCAATTCCTTTGAGAGTAAAGAGCTGCCTGAACCTGAATCTGGTGATGTTATTCCCGTTTATTCCGGCTATGAAATCCCTTCTCTCTCTTTCTCTGACCATCTCTTCCCTCTGTTTCTTTCTCTATCTATCTCTGCTGTTTCTACCAGTGCATTTTGTAATTTCAAACAGAACTCTTCCTAAAGAACCTGAATAAACCAGAGAGAATGCATTCTAACCATCCCTCTGTGTGCTTCCTTCATTCACTCCGGTGCGGCCCATCGTTTCAGGTGCAGTTCCACCCGCGTCCTGCAGGGGCAGCATCTCACCCGCGGGGAACGAGGATGCTCTGGGATAAACGTCCCAGTTTGCAGCCCACTCATGTAAGTTTCACACATGGATCATTTGACTGAGGGGATTTGGGATGAAGACCATCTGTGAATTTCTTCATCGTTACTTCCCTCAGCGATCTGAATTGGCCGCTCGGCCCGATTCCTTTGGGGCTCCACTAAAGCTAATCGTCATTAGAGTGCTCCTCACGTGCCATCGCCATCTCTAGAATCTATATCCCGCCTCAGTTTGATCCTCTGTTGTGCACCCTGACCTGCTCCTGCACACACACACACACACATTGATGCACACACACACACATTGATGCACACACACACATTGATGCACACACGCACACATTGATGCACACACACACACATTGATGCACACACACACATTGATGCACACACGCACACATTGATGCACACACGCACACATTGATGCACACACGCACACATTGATGCACACACACAAACACACACACACTTTTATATGTGCAGGATAAATCTCACAAGGAAGGGAAATCAAGAATATAACAAAATATTTTAGGTAACTTTACAGGCACAAATCAGCTGGCAAACCCAGAATACCTCAAGTGTAACCCTTAAATATAGAATTAATCTTCTGAAAACACACATTATTTCTACAAGTTTTAATGCAAAAAGTCGTTCACGGGCAAAAGATAACAGTTTCTTCAAAGAGCCGGAGCGTCAGCTTTGATCTGAATCCTCCCTGAAGAACACGTTGAGAAACGAAAACCCTGCCAAGACACAACGCTGCAGAAACACCTCCTCCCTGGCTGCCCTCAGTCTGGCTCCATCCTCCTCCTCTCTGTCTACGTCTGTGGCTGCGTCACCGACACACACACGCGCACACATGCACACGCACACACACACACACACACACACACACACACATACACATCCTGCACTTCCCCCTCTCTGCATTCACGTTTTATTGACATCCTTCCTCTCTTTGAACAGCTGCTCTTCCTCCTCACTGGTTTGCTTGTCCATCTATCTGTGTGTCTGTCTCGTACCTACACACACACACACACACACACACAAACACACACACACACACACAGGGTGCTAGTCTGAATTGGGTCGAAAACCCAGTAAATCTTCCGTCTTGATTTGGTTTTTGTGACTAGATGTGATCGTCTTTGGGCTTTAAATTACCCAACTTATTAGACTGCCTATTGCATCATGAACACACACACACACTCACACATGCACACACTCACACTCACACACACACACACATACATACACCTACAGTGCCAGATGTATGAGAGGGGGATCTACTCTCTTCTATTTCAGTCTTAAAATAGACCCCACCTACACTTTCTGTTGCATGCTGGCATCTACGCATCACTTCCTGCAGCTACCACACACTCACACACACACACACACACACATAGGCAGTCCTCTCCTGTAACATATCTCACACATTGTCATTATGAGGTATGAGGTCATGTGATCAAAGGCTTGTGATCACACACACACACACACACACACACACACACACAAATGACTTCCTCTTCATTTACAAAGAAGCACAAAGGAGTCTTCTTCCTCTTCTAACCACATGTGTAACACACTTCCGTTTCCCAAGGAACACCCACACACCCACACCCACACACACACACGTTGAGACCACCTGAGGCCAGCAGAGGATGATTCTGATTGGCCGGCGTTGGTTATGTGGATCTCCAGGTCTAAATCCAAACACAAGTGTGTGGAATCAGACATCAACATTGCCGACACATCTGTAGGCGACGGAGCGTCCTGATTGGCCGGTCGGCGCCCCCCTCTCCCCCCCGGGCCGACGCACACGTGCAGACGCCTCTCTTCCGCCCGTCTTTTTTTAGCTGTTTGACGTCAGCGCCTGCTTGGCCTCTGCACTCTGCATCTCAATCAGGCTGCTGCGCTGGAATCCTGCGCTGCTGCTGCTGCTGCTGCATGCGCCGCTGCACCCTCAGGGTCACGCCCACCTTCAGGGTCACGCCCACCCTCAGGGTCACGCCCACCTTCAGGGTCACGCCCACCCTCAGGGTCACGCCCACCATCGCGCCGTCGCAAACGTCACCTCTGGAAATCTGTGGTTCGTACCATCCACGGTGGGTTTGAGGACGGTCAAACGTGTTGAACATGAGAGTGTGGACGTGGTGGACCTCCATCGGGACACTGAGGGGGTGGAGCGCTAGAGGGACGTGGTGGCTGGAGGGTGAGGTGGGGTCAGAAGGTTACAGAGAGGAGATGGACGCCTCAGAGGGTGGAGGTGTGTGACCAAGAGGGACCAGGCTGGAGCTGGTGGTGGTGATGGTGGAGCTGGTGGAGCTGTTGGTGGAGCTGGTGGTGGTGGGGGTGGTGGTGGTGGAGCTGGTGGTGGTGGTGGAGCTGTTGGTGGTGGTGGAGCTGGTGGTGGAGCTGGTGGAGCTGTTGGTGGAGCTGGTGCTGGTGGTGGAGCTGGTGGTGGAGCTGTTGGTGGAGCTGGTGGTGGTGGTGGAGCTGGTGGTGGAGCTGGTGGAGCTGGTGGTGGTGGTGGAGCTGGTGGTGGAGCTGGTGGAGCTGTTGGTGGAGCTGGTGGTGGTTGTGGAGCTGGTGGTGGAGCTGATGGTGGTGGTGGAGCTGGTGGTGGAGCTGGTGGAGCTGCTAAGCTGTTAAGTAAGCTGTTAGTAACAACTGGACGTAACAACCAGAGGATCAACACAGTCTCAGTGTCCTTTTCCTGAATTCCTCCATCAGCATTGTCCTCCTCAGGTGGTGGAGGCCTGTCTGTCTGTCCCTCTGTCTGTCCCTCTGTCTGTCCCTCTGTCTGTCTGTCTGTCTGTCTGTCAGCTCCCACACACACTCATTGTCCCATCTGGCCTGCCGTTATTATCTAGATGTGTTTACATGCTTTGATTGGAGCTCCCTCCAAGGGCAGGTGATGTTCCTCGGAGGCTGTGGGGGAACATCGCGTGCCGCGGCGCCGTTGCGCCTGCGTGCGCTTCTCGCCACTTAAAGGGACCGTTTATGTCACGCCGGACACGTCTGTCCCCTGTTGGGGGGGGGGGGGTAAAGCCCTTCTGAATGAGTCAAACACTTCTCTGGTGAAACGTTGATGTTCATCAGAATTTCAGAGGCTCCTCCACTCCAGCTGCAGGCCCACGTGGGCGGGTCTGGGGCCGCCGCGCTCCACCTGATTGGCTCATTGATCTGCTTTCACGGCGAAATTTGGGTTGAGCAGCACCCAGGAAGAGAAGCAAAGCGGATGTGTGCTTCCGCTAATCGCAGAATGACTCAGGTCTGGTGAGGCATCCGGCTCCCTCGCCTGACGGGGTTGTGCCGCCCCAGACACGAAGATGTGGCTCATCTCGCCCTGTCGGGAGGCCTCCCCCTTCCCCCCCGCGACAGCACGCCCTCAGCACGACGCTGAGAACGTGGACCTCTGTTTCACGCTGCGATAAACAGCCGCTGAGTTATCGCTGCTGCTTAAAGACTTGTTAATGCCCCAGATTAAAAATGAACTCCATTTCTGACCCAGATTTGATTCATGCGTCGTGGGGATTAACGCTCGCTGAACAACGGGCGATAGCGATGGTTTCTCTTCTTTTGGGGGCGTAAGAGATCGTTCTTCATCCCTCTTCCTCGGCTGAAAAGTTTGGGTGGATTTTTTAAACTGTTGTTCCAAATGACGAAAAGCCCCAAAAAGAAAACAGAATTTGAAGAACAGTGCGAGCAATTCTCTGTAAAGTGGTATTTGATGCTGTAATTGTGGGTGTAACGCTCTTCATCTGTACACTTATCAGGTACATTCACTCTGTTGTCGTTTGATACCGTAGAGCCAACAATACTGACTATTGAGATAAATGTAACGTGTGTTGTTCTTTGGGTGTTATTCTGATACAGTGTGGTATTTTTAGGAATTTTAGGTTATTTTAATCCAGTAATATTGACATCTGTGACTTCCCCCACTTACTGAAACGTTATCGTTGATTTATCTTGGGTTTTGGGTACTTTTACATTTGTGACGGGACTTTGTTGACGGGACTTTCGGCTCTTTTCGGCCATGTCATCATGGTGAGTCACATGACTCAGACCTCGCTCTTCTGAGCGTGTGTCACATGACCACATCAACAGCAAACGCTTCACAGTGAAACATCACGGTAAACAAATGAAGTGACAAGCGACTGTATAGTCTTCTGTTCTGGTACCAAACCCTCGGTTCTCCTCCCCTGGTGGGAGAACAGCTGGATTAACGTGTTCTTAGAGCTCTCTTGTGCCAGATTAACCTCCATCGGGTGAGAAAAGGAGAAGTGGAAATGAGAAAGAGCGAAACCAGCACGACCTGCTCGTCCACTTCACCGTCACGTCATGGTTTCCTGGAAGAACACTGCTGCTGGTGATGATGATGATGATGATGGTGGTGGTGGTGGTGGTGGTGGTGGTGAGGAAGAGGAAGGGGAAGGGGAAGGGGAAGGGGACACCCCCTGGGGCTGTAAATGCTCCCTGCTGATCTTTATTTGCCCCTGTGATGTTGCGTAATTCTTTTCCTGACCTTCCACTGAAATGGTGTCAGGGTATTTCAGCGAGGGGGGGCCGTGAATCACAGTTTCGACATAATCCACAGGAAGTAGCAGAAAGCTCTCCTCCTGTGTGTGTGCGTGAGTGTGTGTTGAGATCGAATCTATGTCTTAGCGTAAGCATGAGATTAACGGCAGCACGCCAGACTGGTGCTGGGTTGCACCAACCCCCCCCCCCCCTGACCTCGTGAACGTGGCCTAATATAGAGAAACAGCCGTGTTCACAAACACGGTCAGCTCATATACGCCACAGATGAAACGCCTTCTCACATGAACTGGCCCAACACACGAGTGTGTATAAGAGTAAGTTTATGAGAGCACAGCAGGTAAATCATTAGATCTCAACATATAAGAGGGTTAGGTGTTTGTAGCTCACAATAACCTCGAGTGAGCGTAGAAAGAGACGACATCACAACCAGGGACCGTTAAGTGTGTTTATTACAAAAACAATACACGACGTGTCGTTTGAAAAGCAGCAGGTTTTTACTTCTTCACAGGTTAAAGGTGAACAGTGACGTTTCAACACAGTCTGAGGGGCTGCAGAGCACCATGTCAACATATGGGACGGGCCCGAAGCAGCAGTATTGATGTGTCAAAGTCCATAGCAGCAGCAGTGTGTGTGTGTGCGCGCGTGTGTGTGTGTGCGCGCGTGTTCCACGCCACAACCGACCATCAGACCAGGTGGTGTGCCCCCCCACACGAGCAGCAACCACCAGAGCGTCTCTCCTCGGGTCTGCCCAAAGGCAGGAAACTCCCCAGAACATCAGATACGAGTGCGCGCGCGGGCGTTCGCGTGCGCGCCGTCGCCTTCTCGTGACTCACGTCGCCCCGCGCTGATTCACGCACGCACGCATTGAGTCAGCAGCGGCTTGTGTCCGGACCCGTCCTGGGTGGGGGGTGAATCACCGAGGGGGGGGACCCAGACGTCCCGCGTCCTCCTCCAACTTGGCCGCCTCTCGGGGCGCGCACCCCCCCCGCACGGTCCCGGGACCGCCGATGTAGGTCACCTCCGCGGTGCGTCAGGGATCAGACGTCCCCCTCGTGCGTTAAGTTCCGCTCCAAAGTCCCATTGGAGGCTATTTCCGACCCCCCGCGCGCTCAGAAGGCGGGTATGGCCCGGTTCAGGGACAGGGCGGCCAGGGAGTCCGCGGGGCGGCAGCTGCCCAGCGGGGGCGCGTACCGCTCCTCCCCGGGCTCCAGCCTCGCCCTCTTGCTGGGGAGGAAGTCCGGCGCCGCCGACGCCTTGCCCCGGCGT
This sequence comes from Lagocephalus sceleratus, assembly GCA_911728415.1. Lineage (NCBI taxonomy): Eukaryota > Metazoa > Chordata > Actinopteri > Tetraodontiformes > Tetraodontidae > Lagocephalus > Lagocephalus sceleratus. The sequence continues at coordinate 429,903 of CAJVRN010000230.1, read as the reverse complement.
TTCCTGGACTGCCTCGACGGGCTCATGTTCTCTTTGTCCTCGCCGGGCTCGTCGTCCGGCTTGTCCCGGCTCGGCTCGGCGCAGCCCGGCTCCGGCTGGGGCTCGACCCGGGGCGCGGGCTCGGCGCCGGTCTCCATGGGCTCCTCCGGCGCCGGCTGCGCGCCGCCGGGGCCCTCGCCCTCCCGGGAGGAGTGGTAGATGTCCCGGGCGGTCCTCATGACCACGGAGAGCAGGAGGCTCCGGTGGAGCCTCAGGCCCCCCCTCTGGGTCCTGGACGCGTACAACTTGCTGATCGACACGGCCAGGATCCGTCTGGCTTCGGCGTTGACGTCCATGGCACTCATTTCCTTTGTGCGTAATTACGCGTTTTTCGTTGGCACGGTGGGTGAAGGCTCAACAAGTAGACGAGCTCCTGCCCCGAGCTGGACCCCTGGTTCTGGTCGGTTCGGCCGCCGCACTCAGAAATGAGAGCGTGTGAGGAGCGGGGCGGCGTTTTATTTCCTCTTTGACGTAATGTGGACTTCATTCCTCAGTTAGTGACAAGCAGGCGCCGCCCACACCTGCTGCACCTCCTCCCCCCTCCACACACACACGCACACACACATGCACACACGCATGCACATATGCACACACACACGCAGACATACGCCATCTGTTCCGTCTATCTCATTTTTATGTCTTAACTTATATTTCTGCATTTACTGATAATATTGATGATGCATTTTTGGGTGTTTCGATGACCCCCCCCCCCCCACACACACACACACACACACACACACTTACACACATATTATTGTCCCTTAATTATTAATTTGTAACATTGCGCTATTATTGTGGAATAAGACGAAAAACGAATTCAAGGAAATGCACAATTAGTAAAAGAACACTGTTTAACCTACAGAAGAAACCTCGGTATTCCGAAATCGTTTAAAAACCTTCTCGTCTCGCCATCAAGGGTGCGTTTATTTAATTATTTACTTTCTAATCAAGACCAAGTTGCTTTTTCCCGGAACATTCCCCACAACCACGGCGGGTAGGAGGCACGAGGAAGTCGAAATGTCGACTTAAAAATAAAGTGAGCTCACGTCACTCGTGTTTACATTCTGGTCAGAAAAAAGTGTGCGCTTCAGAGAATTTACGTGGGAGAAACTAGAGTCTCCAGTTACACAGCAACTACGAGACCCTACACACACACACACACACACACACACACACTCTCTCTCACTCACACCCCCACACACACACACACACACAGGATCTACGTCACAGGCCCTACCACCATATATGGTCTTTCCGGTAGTAAATTCCCGTGGGGACGCGCGGTGGGGAAAAGCCATGACGCGAACGCGCACCCGCATGCCCCGCCCCCCCCTCCGCGCTATACACGCGGCGGTTACGTCACCGCGCACCATATATGGAGGCGTCGGCGATGCAAATCGCCTACTGGTGCCGCCGAGGTCAAAAATCAGACGGCTGTCAGTCCACTCACCCCGATGATGCCTTCACTGAGCGTTGGGAAAAATGCACCCCTATGGCATATGCGCCAAGACCATTTAAATGGACTTCCAAATCACATTTAAAGTGACCAAAGTCGACGTGATCAGTCACTTATCTGTTATCAGGTTACATGATATTTTAGATGCAAAGTGCACACATTTTGTTTATTTATAATTCTTCTCATTTAACTGAACGTTTCACAGTGTATATTTTCAATAATACATTCATTCTAGTTTCTTCCTCAGTTGTTTTTTTTTTTTTTAAAAAAAAAGCAAAGATACATTTGCATTCGCATCCTCACCGTGTATCATAATTGCTTTTATTTTAAAGTTCTAAACACAAACATCCTAGCCTTTCTAAAGGGTCAATAACAAGCCTTTGTTGAACAGTCATATTAACACACAATTATATAACAGCCGTTTTCGTAGGCTACACCCTGTTTCGATGTTGATGCATTTCCATTTGTTTTATTTTCTGTTCAGTCAAGCTTATTACTTCAGTGTAAAATTACAGTAAAATCAGGGGGGAAAACATTGCTTCCTTTGTCACAGAAATTGCTTTTCTTCCCTGAGTGACTCTTCTGTTCCTGGATAACTGGTCTGTCAGAGGGCAAATTACACTTGTTATCAGGAACACCGGCTGTCACTCCTGTGAGCTGTGTGATGCTGTCAAAACAGGCGAGCCGTAACCATGGAAACCTCTCCCATTGCTCCCCACAACATGATGTGAGCATGGCTTCGGAAGTACAGCGCGTGATGCGTTTTAATGGGAGTTGAGCTACTGGGTCATTGACTGTTTCATGTACACGCGACTGTTTTATGATTACGCTCCGTCCTCCAAAATGTACCTTTTGAGATTGTTTCCAAGTTTTACACATGCAGGTTCTCAAGTCACACAACTCTGAGGCAACGCGCAGCCGTTCAGGTCTGCGCTGAGCTTGTCTCTATGGCGACGCAGTGTTATGTGTTGTGTGTTATATGATAGTACTTACACTGCATCTGCTCCAGGCCAAATGGGTGTGTGTGTGTGTGAGAGAGAGAGAGAGAGACGAAGAGAGAGAGAGAGATTGATGGGTGGGGCCTGCTGTTTGCATTATTACCCTCTGCAGTATAAACACCGGTTGGTAGGGCTGCAGGGTGACCTACTTGCCAAAATCTGAACTTTCAGAGGCAGACGTCATGACGACTGTTGGCAAAGTCAACAACAAACAGTCGCTTGTTTGATCCACACCTCCAGGCGCTTAGGTCTGACAGATTCCTGCACGTTCAGCTTTAATGCAGGCGCAATCGCGTCACCCTGGGCTTGTAATGGTTTGTGATAAACAAACGTTAAAGGGGCGTTAAATGTCGTCTGTACAAAGATTCCTGCAAATTCAACCCATGATGTAAAACCTCCACCAGCGGCTCACGCAGAGTTTTCCTTTGTTTGTTTTTTTTTCCTGTGTGCACCGAGCAGAGGAATGAATTTGTCTAAATTAAAAATAGGGCACCCTTTCCTGGAGCACTTGAAGGCATCATGATGCAATGGGTGAAGGCTTCTATTTATAGCCGGCGTGTTTGCCTCTGATGGCCTCTCCGGGCAGGTTCACTTTGGTCGGGCTGCTGCGTCACTCGCTTCTACAATGATTACGATTTTCCACCGAGGTGGTGGGAGCAGGGCAGATATCCCAGATAAATCCACTTCCCAAGTTCATTCTGAAAAGGCTGCTCATTAGTGCTCTTATTCAGCTTACACAAGCAGTGCACATCTCTGTATTGTGTTATTTTTGCCCAAATATTTAAAGTCACAGTTTGATTTATTGAGATATTTTCCAATTTATTTATCCTTTTGTGTTAGGTGGGTTATAGGATGCCTTTGTAGAGGGAAAAAAACACACAGCAAAGATAAAAACTCGATTTTCTTTGTGTTTTTAGATGCAGTGTTGCAGCATTTTAAATGGACCCCCCCCCAGAAATGTTCTGTTGACTTTAGACAGGCATAGTGTGGAGTGTGTGAACAGGGATGTGTGTGCTGGGACAGGAAGGGAGGAGGAGGGAGGGAGGTGAAGAGGGCGGGGGAGGGACAGGAAGAAAGGAAGGAAGGAAGGAAGGAATTGGAATGACCGGGCGGAGGAGAGAAACCCCCCCACAGGAACACAGAAAGAATGAATGGGAGGAGCAGGAAGGAAAATGTGCAAATAGGACGATTTGCTGAGCGTGCAAGATCTTTTTCTTGACCCAGCAATAAAAGAACATATAAATGATAATTAATATCATTAAACATCATGCAAACACACACTAAAAGCACAAAACAAAACAAAAAAAACATCCCTTCCCTACAATTCGGTTGAAAGATGCATTTTGAAGCTTCTATGATGGTCCATTAGTTTGACTCAAACCTTTGTTTAGTTAAATTCAGATTAACGAAACCGGACTCCTACCGACCTCTGTCGTAAAAACGAAATCGATATGCCCTCTTAAATGGAGCCAAATGTAGGTCAGTTTACGCCATATGAACTCCAGCATCCCCCCTAAATGTAAATATTTCCTCATTTTGTAAACAGGATCAGAGACGAACCTCCTGCGTCTGCATCCCAGATTCCAGTAATTTACCGTAAAGGTCGGCAGCGATTGCGCAATCGTTACCGTGGCAACTAATCTGACACAGACGGCTTCAACTCGTCTCCTGCCAGCACACGTCTGGTTCTGGTTTTACTTCTCCGCAGAGAGAGAAGGTCTTTACGCCTCGTCCAAGTTTATATCATCTGGATTTGCAAAAAAAAAAAAAGACTTAAAAGTTTGAACGTTGTAGAACTACAAATGTGCGCGACGGTGACGTCACTCGACTCCAACTGCGCATGCGCGAGTTGGAGGCGGAAGAAAGCAACATGTCGGTAGAAGATCCGTTTTTCGTGGTGAAAGGGTAAGAAATGAGCAGAACAGGCCGTCCGTCGCTGCGTTTCGTCGCGCCGACTTATTAAGGCGAACCCGAGGGTCTTAAACGAGCGGCGATCTGGGTCCTCTCTGACGCGTGAGTCTCGGAATATTGGCGAGGCGCGGCGGTCGGCTAGCTCAGGCTAGCAAGCCTCCAGGCTAGTTGAGGTGTGTTGTTGTTCGGCTGCAGACTGCGAACAGACCCCGGTCCGGACCCCTGATCCAGACCCCGGTCCAGACCCCCGGTCCAGACCCCGGTCCAGACCCCCGATCCAGGCCCCGGTCCAGACCCCCGGTCCGGACCCCGGTCCAGACCCCCGATCCAGGCCCCGGTCCACACACCTGATCCAGACCCCTGATCCAGACCCCGGTCCACACACCTGATCCAGACCCCTGATCCAGACCCCGGTCCACACACCTGATCCAGACCCCTGATCCAGACCCCCGGTCCAGACCCCTGATCCAGACCCCGGTCCACACACCTGATCCAGACCCCTGATCCAGACCCCGGTCCACACACCTGATCCAGACCCCGGATCCAGACCCCCGGTCCAGACCCCTGATCCAGACCCCAGTCCACACACCTGCTGCTCGGCCTGCCCCCCCCCCCCCACAACACGTGTCGGTCGTCTTTAGTGTTGTGCGGGTCACGCTGAGCTGTGAAGTTAGGGGGAGGGTGTGTGTGTGTGTGTGGGTGAGAGAGAGAGATGGGGATGGCACTGGTGTGAGAGGTCAGCCCCATACTTCTGTGTGTGTGTGTGTGTGTGTGTGTGTGATGGGGATGGCATCGGTGTGAGAGGTCAGCTCCTAACGTGTGTGTGTGTGTGTGTGTGTGTGTGTGTGCAGGGAGGTGCAGAAGGCCCTGTCCAGGGCCCGGAGCCTCTTTGACAGGTGGGAGGAGCTGCTGCAGGACGGGACTCAGGTGAGCGGATAAAAACACGTACGGTAATCTGAGAGGCAAATCCAGCATATTCATCCAGCCATGCGAGGATTAGCCTCACACCACGTGACCCTGTGTATAATCTGTAGTCACTCCATGAATCATCACACATGACAACCGTAACCCTAAAGGGGAACCCTGTGGAACCACCATGTGATCTCTGATATTGTCGATGTTTGCTGCTTTTATTTTTTGTGTATTTGTTTCAAATTGATCGTGCTGCGCGTCTTCCCCGCGGCTTTACTCGCCCTGCACGAGCGGAAGCGCCAGTAGGCCGATGGCGGCGCCGGAAAACGAAGCACGAGTGCGATCCCGTGGCTCCCCGCGCTAACCAGTCGGCATTCTTCGCGTGTTTGTCGACACGGTGACATAATGAAGGAAGAGGAGTAAAACACGAACACGTCACAAGACGTTAACTTGAACTCAAAATAGGTTTCAGGACTTTCAGAAACAGAATCAGATAATCGTCTTATTTCCCAGTCTGGGGGGGTGAAACTCATAAAAAGGCGCTACAGGAATCTGATTAATCCGTCAGCTGATTTCATAATCAAATGTAAAATCCTGATAAAAAGGCCTTTTCTCCTATTACCACTTCTAAAAAGGCTTAAAAAGGCTTAGAACAACAGTGGAGAGTGTTTTGATAGAAGGACGACTGTTTTAGACCTCCACGTCCTCAGAAGGCTTCTCCAGCAGGTTTGTGTTTACCGTCTGTTTTAGGAGCAAACCAACTCTCGGGGGGGGGGGGGCTCGTGTCCCCGCACACGCGTCAATAACACAAAGACGTTTTCGCCGTCTCAGGTCAGCCGCGACGAACTGGACTGGAGCACCAACGAGCTGAGGAACTGTCTCCGCGCCATCGAGTGGGACCTGGAGGACCTCAGCGAGACCATCAGTATCCTTCACCCCCGTCAACAACAACAACAACAACAACAACAACAAAAACACTGTTTTCCTGTTTTGAACGACACGCCGGTTTCTCACATGACGGTTTCTCACAAGCGGAGTCTTTGTCGCTCCGCACAGCCGTGACGTCTTCACGGACGTGAGAATTCATTTTAAAAGAAGAAGAATCCCCTCATGCCGTTAACCGTTTTTATCTGCGGGCAGCGGAGGCGTTCCGCTTCCGCTTTGTGAGCGAAGTCGCGGCCGGAGCGATCGCGACCGTCTGTGGTTGGCGGGGTTTTGTGAAAGAGCCGCGTCCGTTCGCTCGAGTGTTTGCGCGCCTCGAGAAGGCGAACTGGTTCACCCGCTTGGCGAAGGTTTGAGACCAACAGCTGTTACGGGAGCGCTGAAGACCTGAACTACTTCCACAAAACAAGCACAGGTGACGTCGCTTGTTTCTCCTCAGGTGTGAACTTCCACTATTAAATCAAACTCAAGTGAGAATGTTTCCTCAAACCGGGTGTGTGTGTTTGTTTCCGTTTTTTCCCGGTCTGATGGCGCGTCCGTCGGTCGTTTTCCTTGACCGGTTCAGACATCGTGGAATCGAATCCCGGGAAGTTCCGACTGGGCGAGAGCGAGCTTAAGGAGAGGAAAGACTTTGTGGAAAGAACCAGGAAGTCTGTCCAGGTAGAACTCCCATTTGGTGTCTTGTTTGGAGCTTCATTTTCTTCTAGGTGTCTTTTTTGTGGTTTTTTTTGTGCGTCTCAGTTCGTGCGGATGCCCGTTTGTGTGGCGCGTTTCAAGGACACTTATTCTGGAGTTGCTGCTGATGGTGACACGTAAACACGCGGAGACCGTGGGTGTGCAGGCAGAAACACAGAACGGGTTTTTTTTTCTGCAGACGAAAACAGAACGTGCAGGTCAGACAGAGTCGGGGCGGTCGATCAGCTGGTCCTGGCGTGTTTGGAGAGGCAGCGTTTTCACCAGATAACACATAATCACTGTTTTACAGTCCAGCTGTTATCATTTAGTTTTACTGACATGATTTCACGTTATCACCTACAGCGGTCGTTTTTAGTGTTTACAGGACCGGGCTCCTGTTTCGGTTTGTTTTAACTTGGCTTTATTTCGGTTTTTCCCGGTGTTTAACCACAACAGAAGATATGAGTCAC